>PNEQ01002464.1:60000-109430 GCA_003012365.1 Medauroidea extradentata
CAAGTAGGAGAGAGACGGATGTCGAACGCTGCCGAACGCAAAGGCCGATTGTACTTCTTTGTCGCTCGTTCCGCGCTCTCGCTTGCACTTCAAGCCTTACATGGAACGCCTCAGAGCGAGGTAACGCCGCATGAGTCATGTTTTTTCGTGCGTGCAGCCGGCTCTATCGAATTATAAGACGTTGTCACGTCAAAAAGGACTTGTCGTAGAAGAACCGTCAATACGTTTTCGAATAGAATAACCAATGATTAAAGACATGCAAAAATCGCGTTATATTTTGGTAGCAGACTAAACTTCACTTTCCTATACATAACAGAGCATAATCTGCGATTCAATTGGCCACGAACTTTTATGTATTGTCATTTACGTTTGTTACGTTTTTACAGAGATGGTCTCTCTATCGTGTAAGCATTCTCCGCGGGAAGTCACGACAATTTCGGCCAGCGGGAGATGTCGAACGAGCCTATAGTCACTTGGAGTCTAGTCAGCTGTCAGAAAATAACTCGAATTTTGCATGTCTCTACCAATGATGCAAAAATGTTATCTGTAAATTTTTTCTCAAAATGGTTACACAAGAACTTCAAAACTGTAACTTCGCAGATATATAAAATAACGAGCCAGTAGGCGGAAAATCTAAGTTAGATTTATTAAAACTTTTCTGTAACATCCGTTTCCGATTTATTGTGTAACGTGTGGTAATGCTAGGGTGCATAGAATAATTTGGACAGTTTTAATGTAGGAACCAGAAATTGAGTAGTTTCATTAATTTGGTTTGTGTAATTAAATAAATGAATTTATTTAAAATTCGAATTACGGAATCCTCCAAGGCAAATTAAAGAAGGGATTCCATGAATGATTAAACCTTCCACCAAGTTGTATCTTATATCCTGCCGAGGCTAAATGTGCAAACATTAACTGAAAACTAAAATTAGAGAAAAAATGATAATAATTCGAAGATGACGGCGTATGTCACCACTCAAACACTGCTGTAAGGGGATGGGTTTCCAACATTTTACTAGCGTTCCTAGTGGCTGTGTAACGAACTAAATGACGCTTTCAATACGTGTTTCCTGCCACCGCAGTGTTAAACAGCAAACTATGCTAGTGGCACAGATAGTTATTTCACTAAACATAAAGTTAACAATGGGGAACACTTTTCACGCAGGTGTCTTGGCACGTTTATCATGGCATTGTAAAGCTGTCTTCACACTACGCAAAGCAAGTTTTGTTCAAAATCTTGTACTTCAAATTCGGTGCGAGAATACTACACAAATCTGGTCCTAACGACTTCGCTCATACAAATAAAAAAATCCCAACACTATTTTCTTCTAGAATTGGTTGATAGTCATCGTAGACACCAAATTGCAATGAAAACATAAAATAAGTGACAATTACTTAATCTTCACAAAAGCAAACCCGCCAAAAATAATTGTTTATTTTTAAGCCATTAAAAATTAATGTCAAAACAAGATCGGGTGCCGGGAACAGTGTTAAAGGACATTCAAATAAAACAATGGAATATACAGATTTACCCAGGGTGATATGAGGTGATTATGAAACAAAGGTGGAATGAAAGGGCAGAGAGAAACGGGAATACTAGCAAAGGAAATCCACCAGTCAACAGCAATAACGGCATTGTTTCCAACATGCTTCACTCGGAACAGAAACCCATACAAATAAGATATTTAAAATGCTATGATAATCGGCGAAAAACTTACCCTGATCTATTTAAAATATCTACAAAAACACTCTATGTCGGTTTTACGTTACTGCCAACACTGGAATCCACCATAAAAACTTCAAATATATAATTTAAAAACTTATTTCCAAAATTTTCAAAGAAAGAAATGAACAAATTATTAGGACGAATTTAAACATTACTTACATTATGTGCAGATATTGTTTGTGTGTGCAAATTACTGTACGAATTATAAGTCTGCATAACCCAAACTTCTAGTACCTTCGGTACGATATTGGGTAAATGTCAAGAGTAGTCACTCACACTGGTAAAACTATTGATTTAACATGTATAGTTTTGTAAATCAAAAATGTTTCTACAGTGGTTAAAAATAGTCGTAAGTAAATATAATTGGTTTTGAAGTTTTAAATTTTTGTTGGGATATAAAACGATAGGTTAGGATTAACCTAACGAAAAACGATTTTTTTTTTAATGCAGCACTACTTCTAAAGGCTATATAAACATTTTTCACAAATAAACTATACCTGTAACATTAATAGTTTCGCCGGTATACAATGAGTATAGCTACTCTTAATCTTTACCTGATATTGTTTTACATATCCGAGTTTAATGTGCATGAACAAAATCTTCCCACAGCATAAAATTCAGAGTCGCCAACCCCATCACTGCTACTTCCTCACTGGGACACTTTGTAAACGCACCGCAAATTTCAAAAACTGCATTAAAAATAACGTCTACATAGAAATAAAGAAATGACGCGCTGAAGTGCAATACATGTTGATATGAGGAAATGAGTTGTATTACTGCGGGGATTACAAAAACCACGGAATCTAGTGGGGAAAACCAGTGACGTGGCAAGATTGCAGCGGCGTCCTTGAGTAAATCAACAAGCACTCTGTCCGTTGTTCATAGCTGGGGGCACGCCGAACACGCCGCCGCTACCCTTCAACGGTAAAAAAATATTTGTTAATACACCAACAGCAGTATATTCGGAAACAAAGTCAAATGTATGCGGACGTTACTATAGTCTGTTCACGATAAGCTGAAAACTACTTAAATATTTCTTCCAGTCGTTTTGCATTTATCTTTGATATTTTTAATGTGAAAAACCAGTGTAAATGTTTCCCCACTCTCAAAACTGAACATTTTAGGCCCCAATAAAGTACAGTTTTTAGTTATTATAAATGTCGGAGAGTGCTCAGTTTAAAGTGAACAGCCTATAGACTTGTACAGTAACAATGCTGAACTATTTACAAGATGGAGTATCGTAAGTTTGCCCCATTGTATATAGGTTAAAAACAATTACATCACGCTACAGGAGAATGTGAACGGGGGTTCGGCGAAGAGCGGTTGCGTATCTACCATTCAGAGCAAGCCCTCGTAACTCGAAGATTGCCGAATTGAGAGCATCCAGCGTGACAATTTATGTATCGAAAAATTAAATACTATAATGAGATAATAGCGCACATACATTATCTGCATTAACACAAATAATAACGAAAACTGTAGCCAATATGAAGGTAATGCAGGGCTACGAATGAGTAAATATTAAAATTGTATTCAATTTCGTGCTGCCAACTTAGGACGTCTTGGGCGAAAATAAGATTATTATTGTTTAATATGGAAGTTATGCTCTCTTTGCCAAAGAGACTGACTCCAGTATAAATCTGGCGGTGCTGTCGCTCGTCTCTACTATCGACACAAGTCTCTGCCTGTCTATAGACTGTTTAGGATAAAGTGAACACTTCTTAAATTTTTTCTTTCTGCTATTTTGCATTCGTCTTTAATATTTTCAATATGAAAACTATCATGAAAATAAAAACCAGTGTAAATGTTTCATCACGCTGTAAACTTAACACCTTTAGTCCCAATAAATACAGCTTTTGGTTATTATAAATTTTGGGGAGCAAGCAGTTAAAACTGAACAGCCTATACAGTGGCAGGACATAACCAGAGGTGACACAGCAGGGACGTAGTTACTACAGAAAATAGCGCTGCTTTAATAACATTTGTTGTAAGTAAATATTTTGATGGACTTTCTTAACTGCATAGCTGATTACGAAAAAAATATATACACAACATAAAAATTATTTTAACATGAAACTGTGTGATATTGCAAAATGGACGGACAATTTCTTTACTACTTAAGAAGCCAAATGAAAAGAATGTTTCAAATGTATATATGAGCTTAAGACCCCAATTGCCAGGTAAAATATAAAAATGTATATTTTTCTGAAGAATTAACTCGCCTCCCATCACGACGATCCGCGTTCGATTACGCGCGGGGTTGTTCCCCGTTCATTGCAAGTGGGGAACGTGGCAGACGCTGTTTGCCGTCAACCATAAGTAGGTCTGCATGTATTTAAGACTGGCGAGGAGGCCATGATGCTGGAACATGCTTCAAGTGGTCGACGGCTGAACAGGTACAAACGAATAACGCAAAGAGGACCTGTGATTGGTTGGCGCCCTATACGAACCTGGACTTATCGGGTTACGAACACACCGGTAGTGTTTGGCCCTGATACTTGCCTGCAATATGTATGGACTAAAACACAGATGGCTTGCCCGTACACAGTTAGGGTTGTTGACTGAAACGACACTAATGACCGTAGGAAATCACGCACACGCTGCAAAAAAATTCAAGACCATGCTCCCTTTCTTTTTTTTTTTTTTTTGCGATGTTAATATTTCACGCCTAAACGAGAGCAGACATCAAAAATAAGTACTACGATTTTTGCTAATTATTTAACTAACTAAATTCATGTTAATTGGCTTTCTAGTCGAAATCCTATACTTTCATGTCTTGAAAAAATTACCTAGGCCTATCACGGCAAGGGAAAAAACATTTTAAACATAACTGCCAAACAGGTTTTTAATATCTACTCTCGTTTAAGCTTAAAAAATGTATCACAAAAACAAAAGACACATGGAAACATGGACTTAATTAGCACACCTCGCATTCGATGGGGGGGAGAGGAGAGAGGGCTGGTTCGATCCCGACTCCGGTCACACTAATTACGGTTGTCTGGGGATCTCAGAAAAGAGAGGGCTGGGATGGTTTCTCAAGGGGAAAATAGTGTCACCAGTTTGGATTTACATATGCACATTCATCATAACTCTTGTTCAGTTTCATTTTTTGAAAATTTAACTTCGTTGGAACATAAAATACGTAACTTACAGACTTTCTAACAGCACAAGCAAATGTATGTTAATTATGCTACAACCTTTGAAACTGTCTAAAATAATTTATATTTTTACAAAACCGTATATTTCTACACGATAAACTAATGCAGGCATCCCATCAGTAGAACGTAAAGTAAACCACAGAGTATTTACTCGGTACTTCAAAAAGTAGCTAGAATTTTAATAGCGAAACCCAAATACATATTATTCCTCAATATTAATCCATTTGAGCTGACGGCTGTCCTTCCTCAAAGAACTAGCTGACTCCCTCCCCCCCCCCCCTATGCAGCTGTCAAAACCTTGTGCTATTCGGGGGCAGATTATCTGGTACCCGTCGGCAGGTTTTGGCAGGCCAGTCGCTGCGCCTAGTCCCATTGGGTTCATCAGTCGACAGGCCTAAATGCCAGCAGGTAAGCCCATTCCTGTCACAGAGAGAGAGAGAGAGAGAGAGAGAGATCACGATCTCTCCAGTTGCATTAGTTCAGGCTAACGTGAAGTTGGGACCACTAAAGGTGTTCAAGTGCGATATCATAATTTTATATTTTTATGAAATATTGTTAGTTTTGTAGACGATACTTGTGAGTACATTTTACTCTTACGAAATAATTTTAACTCTCATAGTTTTCTCATAACGGGGTGTCAGTCAAAATTTGCTTGTTACGCTGCCATACAAACAGTGAAAACCAACTGACCTACTTAAAATAATTCACTATGAACTTACATCCCATGAACTATTCAATAAAACATTTTAAAAAAACCACAATGTAATATTTCGAACTATAAAAAATCGCAAAAGTACGGAAAAAAGTTGAAAATTCAACAATTTTTTTTAAATACAAAAGCAATTAACGGGATTTTTTCAAATGTTTTATTACGTAGCCCACAGTATGTTATTTTACTGTGAATTATTTCACGTACGTAAGTCAATTGGTTTTCACTATTTGCATGTCAGGAGAAAACATGCAAATTGCGACTTTGACGCACCGTTATGAGAAAACTACGCAAGCTGGAAATTGTTTCGTAATAGGAAAGTGTACTCACGCGTATCGCCTACAAAACTAACACTATTTAATATAAACATAAAATTATGACTTTACCGCACTGGAACACCCTTAAGGAGGAGCGTTAGACAATTTTATTTTACTTCAGATTTTGAGCCATAACATTTATACATTTTGTATTATCAACATTTTCTCTTCGACAAAGCATAGGGTATATTCCTGATAAACTGCTTGACATAATAATAAAATTTTATTAATTTATCATGCAGAATCATTGCAATGTGAACTTGCAAGAATTATCTGGGAATAACTCTGCATGACAAATTAATGAAAGATTCCATTATTATTTATGTCGAGCAGTTTACCAAGATAAAATTTTGATAATACAATTTGTATAAATGTCATGGTTCAAAAACTTAACTTACAATAAAATGGTCTTGCACTCCCCCTTACCAAGCGGAGCAGTACAATGCGCCACGAATCCAGCTGCCAAGTGAGGGCACTGGCAACTGGCAGACGAGAGGAACCGAGGGAGAACGCTATTCGAGGGCACAAAGATGAATAAATAAAATGTAGCATAGTAGACTAACATCACGACGTCCTGCTGATTGGCGGGGAAGCTTCACTCCCTGCCGAGTACACAGACACGTTCATTGGTTTCTGGCTATACCGACACTCATGCCGTTAATATGACAAGTGTGCCCAAGATTTCCCCCTCTTACCCACAGCACATCCTTCCAACCCAATTAGTTGAATTAAGTGTCAAGGGTGCATTTCGTTTAGACAGACATCCAGCGAGTTACGCGAACTTCGGTTTTCGGTCTCATGACACTTAAAAGACTCCGTTGCGTGTGAGAACTGAATGGCAGTCTTACATCAGGCTCTCGAAACTGCTAGAACCATGACGGCTCTGTCCTTCCGCTTAGCTCAATCAGGCGGTTCCGAAGTTTTATTTAAAAACATTCGGACATACAAGAATAGAAAACGAGAAGGACGAGTTAGATTCTCGCTCACACTCGAAATCCGGATCAGTGGTTACAAACAGTGAAATGTTAATCACGGCATTTCCAGTTAATCTGATTCTTAGTGATGAACCTGTAGAATTTACTGAAAATCAGTAAACCAACAGGTGAAATTATCTGAGAATAGAAGTTAAATAAATCAGTAGCATTTAATCACTGACCTGTTTCGCTAATATCAGTTACTCATATTTGACCGAAACTACTGTAATTTTACCGAAGTGGTTCATTTCTCACTGATTTAAGTTCAGGAGTGTATTTATTAACATCAACGAGCGAGATGGCACAGAGATACGTTAAAGTCACTGGGCTCAATATATTCCCGTTTCCACCATCCTGATTTCAAGTTTTACGAAATCACTCCAGGTGTATCCTGGTGCAATTCCAGCTGTACAAGCAGCTGACGTTTCTATTTCTGATTTTCTGAACGGTTGTTTCCGTCTCTATTGACTTCCTCGTTAACCAGAAGTTGAGCTCTAACCAAATCACACTAATAGAAAATTTTATCCCGTAGTGCTCTATCTTTTAACGTGATAATTTGATGTTTAAAACCAGCTCCTCCAGTCTCCTCAATCTTGTATACTTGTGATAAAAAAAACCGCTGATAACTGTATTTTAGATGCCGTTAAGGTGGCCGCCTGTCTATGACGATGAATTACGTGCTGAGCTTTGGTGGCTCGAAATTTGCGTGAGTGATATTTGCTTGGGAGTAGCATTACACGTGTGTATTCTCACGCCAGATCCTCCAGCAAACTGTAAAGCTTATTTTCTCGCGGCTACAAATTGCGAAAATTAATGTGGAGTCGTCCTCAGGTACGAAAATATTGGAACGGAATCATTATAAATTTAAAATTTTGGATTATAAGTGAATATTCTACAGTAATAAATAAATATTTTTTTAATTTTTAATAATTTACTTTAAAACTAGTCACGAAGGGCAATGGGGTTTACAAGTCCTATCGACCCCAGACCAGACACCGTAGTATTGTCGGTTAGACGCCTGTATACTGTGCAAGAGCTCCTGGGTTCGAATCCCGACTCGGGCATGGAAGTTGTGTTGTCCCTTCACCCTCGTTGTTAAAGGGCCGTAAAGCCCTCTCATCTCCCCCTCCGTGCTGCTAGGGGCCTGAGAACGGAGACGACTCACCGAGCTGTAGAAGACATCGTCGGCCTCGGTGTCAGACACGCAGCTCCTGGCGGGGTCGTTGTCGGTGTCCGAGGGCTCGGGGTCGCCTAGGGACCAGTTGCGCGGCCGACCACGCTGGTAGTAGTAGGTGTTGACGGAGCTGGGCATGTCTGTGCACTGAGCCACGGCTGGGCGCTATCAGCTATCAGCGAGCTGTGCGCCAGGGAGACCGCCTTCAGCGCTGCTAGCGACGCCGCCACAAGCTACAAGCTGCCTGCACTCCGCCGGCCGCAGACACGTCTTCCCCCCTTGTGACGCTCAACTGTTTCACATCTCGCGCGCACTCAACAATACTGCACGTTTGCGACACCTCTTTCGCAAGCCGCATTCCGACATCTTCCGCCGCTATTATCATCCTCAACATAGCGAAGACTACAGTAGTCGCTCAGTCCGTTCGAGATTACTTCTTAAAATGGCTCCCTGGGTGGACGCATTTTGGGCGTCCTATACTCAACAATTGCGGAGCGCTAAGGGCGACAAGTACGCACTTTGCACCTCACCATAGCCTCTAGACACAAGTTATTCAACTGGCGTGCAGTCTTCTCACACAGAGAAAGACATGAATATATTGCGGAAAGAAAAAAAAAGAGACCTCTTGTCGGCCAAGTATAATTTACTGAAGAATGGAGATCCAAAGTTATGGTCTAATCTGTAAATTGTCAGATCTAGTTGATTAAACCACTATGAACATTTCCTGTTTGCAACAATAGCTGTGTAAAAAACCAAGGTGTAATGATAAACGTGAGGATTCACATTTATTTTTAATGTCTTTTTAGTAAAAAAATATTCTTATATTGTTAAGTAAATAAAAATACAATCTTATTTTTGTTAGCTTTGTAGGCAGAAAGGTGACATTCATGTTATAACGTTCATGCATTTCCCCTACAACAGGAAAAACACGAAAAATAAATTTAGGATTCAGCCGACATGATGCCGCTTTTTCCTTTACGCATTACAAATACGAAATAAATTTTCTTAAAACAGGTAATACTACTTCCATCGCAAATTCGAAAACTAGAATAACAGTAGCCTACATTTTCGGCAAAAAAATTGGAATTTTTCGAATAGCCACATAAAATGTCAAGTAACTGTGACAGAAGTAGGAACATATTTTTTGGTCTACAGTTAATAACTGGTGCCAATTAAGGGCGCCGCATACCACGCGCTTAAAACGAGTGGTAGCGAGTTCGTAAATACTTTTTTTAAACGAACATACTCCACACGTACCCTCGAGTCAACGTATTCATAGAAAATACTTTCCAAACGATGACGGATAGGCAGTTCCAAAGCAGCAAGTCTATTAAAAAAAAAAAAAAAAATTTCCAAGCTCCTCATGGCTAAAAACAGCTTTCTAAATCTTTTATAAATAGAAAACTACTCACAGGATTAGGGTGGAACTACTCTAGAAACACGCAGTGGACTTTGCTTAAAACTATTCACCAATAAAAACATGAGGCCACCGCTGAAAGTGTCAGTCAGGCGAGTGATCTACCATACCTCTGCACGCCGTTTCAATGTCTTGCGGTAAAGGCGATATCGCGCAACAGGAGCCGGTCAACACAAACACACGATCCACGAAATGTCATGCAGCCCAACAGTAATATCAACAAGGATAACGTCTGAAAAGAGTAACTGTTTAGTTATTCTCTGCTTATGAACATATGTATAGTAGCTCAACGATGCTGTTATGAAATAAAATACTGTCTGTCAAGTTATCGCACAAATACAGCTCTGAACGCAGATAGCAAGTGTAACACATGTTTGATGCATGTTGAGTCATTCTTACTATCACCCTGTTCTGAATATTTAGTAGTATAGTTCAAGAAACGCAAACTATGTCGTCGGAGAAAGGGCATTTCTTCACGACGGTAAGTCCAAATACGCAGTTCTTCCCAAACAAAAAAGATAGGCATACATCATGGAAGATTCAATATATTATAAGCAGCAATTTGGAAATAGAAATTATATAATTCTGGACCGAGGATAAAATATACACCCCTATTAGCACAACAATTTCTATACACAACACAAAAAATCGGGGAATCTAATTCAGTACACATATTTAAGTCCTGAACCCGGAGGAATCCGATCTACAACTACAACGCCCGTGGACTGACGTGTGCATCGTTACTGTGCACGCGTTACTGAAGAGCAACTTAACAATCAACACAGCTGAGTGAAGTGAGTGATAGGATTTTGGCCAGCATTGAAAATATAGTTCTTTAACGCTGATGAGGGGTGATATGACGCGAGTATGGAGCGGCGCCGGAATGAACGGGCGGAGGGAACGGAGATCACCGAGAAAACCCTCCGACCAGCGACATCGTCCGACACGATTCCCAAATGCGAAAATCCGAGGACTGACCCCGCCGGGGATCGAGCCCGAATCGCCTTTGATGGGAGGCAAGTGCTCCAGCCACTGCGCCAACCTCCCCCTCCCCCCGCAGTTATGAAAATTGTGGTAATAATTTATGAATTCTCCATCATTCATCTCCCTCGTTTAGCATGATTATCTCTGTCTAACGAGACTCACTCCACTAACATATGTCTGTATGTCAGTTTAGCGTCGTTCTAAAGGCAACATATAAAAACAACTTTCATCCTGTTATTTACTGCAAATATCATCTTAGCATAACATATATTTCCATATAACTTTCGATAAGTTCCTTTGACACAAAATTAATCTTCAGCTTAAGCATTTCTTGATATCGCATTCTAACTCTTATCTGCAGCAAGGCTTCGACTTTTGTTTCAACTTTAAATATCACTTAAAAATTTAAATTTAAATATGGGCGAACCACATAACCAGTCCTCGTGTCTCTCGGATGGCTATGAAAAGTATTTTCTAAGTAGGCCCTAGTATTTGATAATGTTTCTGTCTGGCATGAAATAATATGGTTCTTGAGAATTTGAACTTTTTTTTTTCGTTTATCACCCACATAAAACCGTCTTTCCACCAAAAAAAAATGCACAACATGTTAAAAACAATTACCGGCACGAGGGCGAGGCACATAAAACTAACGCTAGGTGCATTCTTGGAAATTTCTAAGTCCCGGTGAAGGAAAATGTACTCCTGAAATAGTTTTTGGCAACTTTGACAGCAAATATATTACCAGTGAGATTCGTTTATGGTTACCCATTTGTGAAACCGAAATGTAGTATACTTGAATATGAGGATGGAGCTAACGTAGAGAAAACATTTTCCCAAAAAGTTGTAGCAAATTATTATATAACGTTCAATTTTTTAATGCTGACATCTGTAAACCTTAAACGTTTTTAGAGTTTAAGTATAAGTGCTACGCACTCTAGATTCAAAATGGCAACATATGGAAGGTAAGTAAGTTTTAATCGTGGCTAAAATTCCAAATTAGTTTCGTTGTTTCGTTATACAATATTTTTTTTTTTTTTTATTAGTCGCTTATGCCCAACCTAACGTGCATCGTTGTAACAACAGTACACGATATTCCTCCCCCGGCCATAAGAGTGCCGAGCGGTGCCGAACATACCCGTGGGAAGTGTGTTCCTGTCGACCTCTGGCCTTCCTCCAGATGACGTCTCTTATCTCCCCGCCCTCTTACCCTAGATGGCGATATCTGACGGAGGTGTTCCCCACAGCACACAATGGGGCGGTTCATCGACTGTGCCGGCATCTTCCAAGAGCAGTTACCCGCCCCGCTATATCGATTCCGCAGGCCTGCCACATTCCAACTGCTGCCCAAAATATGTCTGTGTCCCGGAACTGGCATTCCATAACTTAGGGCCTACATAAGTATAGGTATTCGGGATAAAGTGATCACTGAAGATTTAACATGAAAAAAAACTCACTAGCCGTAGCTGTATTTTAATTTACAATCAACAGTAGGTAACTTTCTCGTATGGTTGGCAGTGATTTGCCGAATGAAGTTCCGTATATTTTTCTATTGAAAAACAACAATAGTCAAATAAAATAAACTGAAATATACATATTAATGTTCTATACGATACATTTTTTTAATCAAACTATATAGGATCCTGCCGACTGTACAACTTATCTTACACGAGTAAACATGAAGTGACGTGTCCAAGGGCTTATTCAGACTGCTGCCACGTAAAAATTCCAACTAGAATCGTAAAACGAAAATAGGGAAGCATGCGCTGGACTCTACTACGAACTTTCCATAAATATCACCGCTTAAAGTGACATAGTAAAAAGCCAACGATCGAAACACAGCACGTCGTTTTCGCACCCCGCGCATAAAGGCGACACGGTTGTTGACACACGAGTTAAGCCCGCCGTACACGATACTATAGGCGTATTTTAGCGGTTGAATTGGTCACAAGCTGTTAGCAAGCGTTTGCCGAAACTGTTTGCATTTACAAGAAATAGCTAAAATGCAATATTCAGCGAATATAAATGGCTACCACCATGGAGTTACGGAATAGTGTATTTGCTATTGCCTTATTAGGAATAGAATTACACTGTATAAAGAAAAATAATTCTTTAAGATTACATTTATTGGAAAATATACTGTTTTCACTATTTTTTTTACATGTATAACATAATAAATTGTATAAATAAATTTAATTATGCACCTGCATATAATGAAATGTTTATATTGCATCATTTAATTTTAAAATAACTTAAGTTACGTCCAAATTTCACATAAATACAGTTTGTTTTGAATTCAGATTTGTTCGAAATAAAACAGGAAATAAAAGTAAAGGTAAACATCATATGAACAAACCCTAGCCCATAACCGTCCTCCTGCCTCGGTTGCCAGAAACGTGCAAACACCCTCAGCCTGGTTGCAGCATATTTGCAAACACCCTTGTAAACAGGAGCGCTAAAATGCTCTGTTCACAGGTAACGCTCTAATTCGACCGCTAAAATACGCCTAATAATTCCTACTAGCTCGCTTACTAGAATGTTTACTAGTTTCTTGACTGGGTAGGTTACAAGCCGATACACTAGGTGCGTTACTAGCTTCTGCTACATACGATACTGGCTGGCTTGCTTGTTTTGTAAAGCGATACTCCACAACATGAGTCTGTCCAAGCGAAGAAAACTTGCCACAGTGACACTTCTCATTGCTTCAGACGCACAAAGGAATTTAAATAAAAAACTTTGTATGCCAAGAAAATAGCTGTTACGATGGAATCGGAATCGTGGCACTCTTGTCATGTTTTTTTTTTAAGAACTTGATAAGGAAAATTGAGTTGTGTATATTTTGCCAACTTCCAAAATTATTATTGCTGGACTTTTTTTTTTTTTTTTTGCAGTCAGTTGGTCTTTCGTCCACTTATTTCCTTTTTATGTTTCCGAAAAATCGCGCCTAAAATGTAAAATGATCTTTCGTCCAATTATTTCCCTCCGTGTTTATGTTTCTCAATACTCTCACGTCCCAAAACTTGTAGTGTTGTGGTTTTGATGAATTCTGATTGGCCGCTTCTTAAATATTGCAGTGCAGCTCGCAACAAAAATAGGACGCCGGTAATTAGGCAAATCCAGTACCTGAGCTCGCAGGGCTGCTAGTAGCAGGCAAGATTTTGAGTAGAGAAGGTAGTAGCCGAGCAAGTACGACTCCTAGTATACAATATTGTAAGGAATATTGCACCGTGTGCGGCGGGCTTTAGTCTATATACATTATCGCCTGTCTATTTCCGTACCTCAGACGAAGCATCTAGCGCCTGCTGTATATGGCTCTTAATAATCTTACTGATGCTACGAATAAAGCACAGTTTTGGGCTGCAACGGAGAAAAGGAAGGTCCGCAGTGAACTGAGAAAATGTTTTGTTGTCCTTAGCATTCTTGGTTTTCTTGAGTTCTTGCGCATTGATTTTTGTTTTATACTTTAAATGTTAGTTTTGTATTTTCTATCATTTATCACGGTTTCTCTAGGAATCGGACAAGTAAGATCATGGATTAATACGACAAAAATGGGTGGATGATGATGTCATTCTAGTCCAGGCTATAAACGACTACATTGGTATGTTGTATCATTCAGTAGCACTTTCCCGTATTTTAACGTGTGCACTACACCGCGGCACAATTTTAAGTTAATATTTCCAGGACAGCTCTACATCAGTAACGTCT
The DNA here is from genome assembly GCA_003012365.1 of Medauroidea extradentata. Lineage (NCBI taxonomy): Eukaryota > Metazoa > Arthropoda > Insecta > Phasmatodea > Phasmatidae > Medauroidea > Medauroidea extradentata. The sequence goes on from PNEQ01002464.1 coordinate 74,162, forward strand.
GTCGATTGAGAAATCTGCTTAAATAAGTAATATTCTCTAATGGTTTTGGTGAAAGCACTCATGCTGAGTACTATTGCACAGTTACGCAATAACGTCTGACAAAGACGCCACACCAATGCAGTGACTGGCAGAATATGCGTACGTCAATCACTCGGGTGTAATTAGACACCAATAAATCAAATCAATCTGCTTGAACTTATTTACTGCGTCACAATCCCACCTTCACACACGTCTATCTTCACTTTTTTTTATACTACGCAAGATGCATCCAATACAAGGCAAATAAATGCTAAAAGCTCGTCGGTTTCTGAAAACACGGAAATCCTAATCAAAACGCAGGCAGGACCGTGTTCACAATCTGTTTCGGGAGGGTGGGAAGAGGTATAAACCGCTATAAGCACGGAGACAGGTTAACAAACTTGCCAGCTGCAAAGGTCGACAGGTTAAGGGGGAGGAAGAAAGAGAACACACGCTATTTCCCTCCCTTCTTTCCATCCCCTCATTTTGCGCTTAGGTCCCTGATTCAACGCATCACTGCTTGATTCCGTGCACCAACCAAACTGTGAGACAACAATCAGAAATGAACACCGGGTCGTTTGGTACTTATCCAGAGCTTGCCGTGGACAGAAATGGTCAACTCTCACAAATCATTCCATACTGTGGTAATAAAGTACATAACGGAGCAACTCCGGTAAATCTTTACTTGTCTACAGCACACGAGCACCACACAGCGCCTGCGTTGTATTCACACGCCCAGCATAGCTGTGTAACAGGTTGCCTACATCAGTACTGGCAGGCGCCTGCCAAGAGCAGCTACTTTAAGGGCCGTATTTATAAACGGCTTTCGAATGAAAACGAACTGCTCACCGATGCTTTCTCTATGGGGATAGCAGTTGGTTGTCATTTGAAAGATGTTTATAATATCGGCCATGAGTCTGTAATTGCGTAATGAGTTACATGCAGTATGCAAGGTGCAGCCTCGCACTGAATCTTGTACAAGAATCTTTCGTGCCAGGTGGATCTCATAAGAGATCAGGGATCAACGTACTGTATATAAAACTGAAGGTCTTATATATAGATTATGACTATTGTTCATTTGAGGCATGTTTCTCTCTACAACATGCCAAACACTTTCAACACAGAATGTGTGCGAGTTGCCCAAAAACTGTTCAAAAGTGTCAAAAAGTGATCATATAGTTAATAGGATAAATATACTAATACAGTTTGTTGCAGAATATGATGATTTGAAATATTTTCGTGAATTTGCAGTGTATCTAACTAGTTCGTTCTACGCTGGGCATATGACCCACATTACCGACCAGACATGGACGTTACTTAGATCACAGTTTATGAGATACGAAGAATAAACGGGCGTGTCATTTACCAGGCATTAACATCATACGTTTAACATACAAGTTGGTACAGATACGCAGAAAATACTCAGGGTTTCAGAAATATTGTAAAATATAAGTATGTTCATGTAGTATTAAAACCAAATTACACATTTTTGCTGCCAATGCCTACTCAATTTCAACAAAGGCCGCAAAAAAAGTCTCCTGCAAGGAAAACCTGGCTGCAACTGAAAAGCGTGAAATGTTTAGAAATATAGTTTCTCTCACGAGTTTGTGTGAGTAGTCTCGCACACGATTAATCTTGTACCGTTTAAATGATGCTTCAGTGAAGATAGCCATCCTACTTGGGGAACATGCCTATCGTTGTGGTTCGCCTAAGACCAGAAATGGGAGAGGGGCAGTATAATAATGAGGGAGGTAGACAAGGTTAAATGCACTTTACATCTCATCTCGACAGCAAGGTCATTAAAGAGACGGCGACAGAAAAATTGGCACGATGACAGGCATTAGGAGAAGAGTCGGCCATGGCCTTTCTTAAGAAACCACCCCAGTGTTCACCTGGAGCAATTTCGTGAATATACGGAAAACCGAATTCAGGATGACGGGAGAGGGTAAGTTAACACGGGTTCTCCAGCATGCGAGTACGGCGCATCTCCTTTTAGACACTTGCTCGGTGTAATAAAGACGTTAGTATACAACTCTTTCACTCTAGGGGAAAAAATTTGAATCTCGGCACAATGTGATCGGATGCCAGCGATAGAAGGGTAAGGGGGGGGGGAAATCTGATTTAAACGATTACGAAAACATGTTTAACTGGTTACAAAAATATCACTCGATAAACTTCAAACTGGCGATGTACTAAAAAAGGGGTGCGGAAGTGGGTTGCGGTACCAAATATGTTACAAATCCAACTGTGCTGGAAGCAAAGTAGGATAGTAACTCATCACGGGTAGCGATAATAATCACGAGAAAGCGTAGCATGTCTCGGGGCTTGTGTGGAATGTTAGTTGCCTTGACTAAGGGAATGGAAGAGTTGTGTGTCACGGAAGATATTTTTACCCTCTGAGAGGCCATCGAGGCCAAGGCAGAGGAGCGACCATGGCATGATGAAAGGCAGAATATTGAGCAAGCCTTCTCCGGTGGATAGCAGCGACGTAGTAAAGAACTAGATTAAAGTGGCCGTCTGCCCAGAGAGCTGAGCGCTGTGCAGGGCTACAGTCGTTTTAAGATTATTCGAAAACTTCTTAACGCACGTAAGTGATTTCTGCTTAGAAATAACATACAAGCGTGTATACCCATCTCAGGTTCAACAGTAATCATTAAAGAACACTTTATAGTAAGCGAAAAAAAAAAAATTGGAAAAGGGTGATTTCTCTGTGCTTGGCCCGCCTACATAGCGCCTTAGCGGCCGTTCGACCTCATGGACGTGAAGTTTTCCCCCACAAAAGCGGGATTGGGTCAACCCCTGTTGTGGAGGAGGTTGTCTCTCGCTCTCTCTATTGTCCTCTCGGCTCGGTCTCGCGAATCCTTCAATTTTCTACAACACTGGCTGCATATTTGCGCAGGACACATGTTACAAGAACAAGATTTCCTCAAAATTTTCAGTTGTTACAAGGTACAAACAGTCACGGGATCGAAAGCTAAAGGATAGATCTACTAAGGTTAAATGGTTTTAAGTAAAAATAATAAAAAAAAATGACGGCATTACACAAGTAGGAAAATGCACTAATTTTAAATGTTAAGGCCCTATTTTATCTTTTATATGACAGACACACAATCTCACGACTAATATTTTCTGTGAAAAAACGATTCTCTTGAGCCTCCACATCGCAACTTTCATGGCAGGTAGGCGGGCCCCTTAAGCATGAAAATCTTGGTGCAGAATCTTTTAAAGGACATGAGCGTGTGCAATACACCTCCGCCATTAATATGTTATGAAATTATAGGGTCACCCCTAATGTCTCATAGAGGCGAGATGTCGGCGAGACAGACTGCACGCCAGTACAGTGACTTGCGCCTAGAGGTCAGGATGGGATGGGTTGTGATGCGTATTCTGTCTCGTATACGAGCATTCATGTACTGATATGATATGATATGGTGCACCGACTATTGTTCGTTCACGAAGTTGCCAATTCAGGCGCGGTTCTATTTTCTCGCGTAAATGTAATTTTGCTAGCACGTCAACTTTCTTGCTGAAAAAGTTAACTTAATCGACATGCAAATACACAAAAAATATGTAGTTAATGGCTATACAATATTTAAAAAGTTGAAATGATTAGTGTAGAGTCGATAAATGGTTTATATTGTTTAATATCGTATATTTTATGTCCCATGCCTGATATTTCAAGGGAATCTTAACATTAGACTCTATATTACAAATAATAATTACATGAATAGTAGTAATTAATAATAAAATCGCAATTTTGTGTTTAAATTGTTCATATAGATTGTTCACCAAACAACAACTTGGTATTACGTGATAATTTTCCAGTTATAAAATATGCCAATAAATCGTAACATTGTTTATCCGTATACTAATTTTTAAGTTCACGACCGCACGAACAATTTTCGTATACGATTCTCATACACTAAGATGCGATTGGTGTTCAAGCATTACAAAACAGCATTTCACATGGTACAGGTACAGAAAACTGTTCGTGTAGGAGTAAAATCTCCAGCACAGACCCCCCAGATCGCCTTGATGGGTGGCGAACAGCCTAACCGCATCATCGCAATACGCCAATGTGTTCCTTCACATCTCTCCAAAACTATTAACCCTACTTGGAAAAAAAAATTTTACAGAAAGTATATAACGTAATTCAGAAACTTGTGGAAGAAACTTTGCTAGAGGATTGTCGACAGGAAATTTAAGAGATTTGATATGTGGCACCAGTGGTCCATCAAATATAGTAAGACCTGTAGAAGCCCTTTAAAATATCCGAAAAGCATATTTTGTGGGATATAACGAAACGTAGTTGTGTAGAGGAACAAACTGTAAGTAAACCGACATATGTGATAAAGTAAAGACGTAGTGCGTCGTACGCACCCCTATCATATAAAAAAACAGCGGTTTGCACCCTATTGTTGCAAGCAACATAGTTTGTTGTCGTAATTAGACAAAAGGCACTATTTATTGCAACTCTATGCTAGGACCCCGCCATTTCCGCGTCAAATGCACCGAAAGGTTACATTTTTATCTACGATGGCCTGTTGTGTAGGCAACTCTTCCTGCACCAGGGAAGTGGTGAATACATGTAATTCTTCAAATGCTTCTATAGGTCTGGATATTTGAAACATACTTTCTGTATCATGTCTAAAGTGCATTCTTTCCACGTCAGCAATAAACCTGCAGGCCGAGCATGGTTCGTGTTTTCTCCCTGTCGTCAGAACGACGCGTCAGTGGAAAGACGTTTCGTCAAAAAAGCGAGCTGGTTCTGTTTGTTGCCCGTCAAAGCGTTTCAGATGAACGACGCGACCGTCAATATAATGACGCGGTATTTTGGCGTGTCAAGAGGCCGACAACGTGCGTATTTAACATTAATGTCGATAGAAACAATGCCACATTCACAGTGTCAAGTGACAAAATATATTTTGAGCTAATATAAAGCCTGCACACGGTATAAACAATATGTGCAAAGACAAACTTAAAGCTCAATTACTGTACACGTACCATAACCTATAACTTGACCATACAGCCATAACCTACGTCTTGCCCATACTGATCGCCAATACCGAAATAAGTAATACAGTTCGTATTGAATATTTTTTAAAGACAAAATCCAAATGTTTTAACTGATGTATATTTAGGTAATTATTGGCGCTGTATTAGTGTACGCATGTAATTGACCGTAATTTTAACGTGTTAGTATAACCAAACCGAATGAAAGTGATGTGCGGTAGAAAAAAAATTTCCGGTATTTTAATATTCATAGCTTGAATCTGTACTACAAAACGCGTAAGATAAAATCCTTCTCTGTTGAAGATATCCGGAGAAACCAGTGTTTATACGCAACGTAGTAAATTGTAAAAACATTGCTACCGTTTGTATTGGCAAACCTACAAATACATTACAGATATCGCAGAAGACTATTAAAATGTTTGTAATTTTGAGCAGTACGTTTTTCATGTTCATGTGTTGTCATTTTCCTAGATAGAAAAACCAATTTAAATTTTACATCGTTTAGGTTTAGGGTAAAGGATACCACAAATATGTTTTTTTTCCTCAAATGTATGACAATTTTTTTATTGACTGGAGCACGGTCGTAGAAGTACAGGTCTGGACATTAGTCTAACAATGCTATTGAGTTGACCCCGTTATGACTGAAAGCGCCACTAGCAATGAAGTGTTGTTTTAACATTGCAATATAGGGTCGTACTAGCAGTTCTCCTAGCAGCTCCGACACGAGATTGCTCCTTGTAGTCACATTTACGCAATGTTAAAACAACCCCAGAGTGCCAGTGGCGCCAATCAGTCGTAACGGGGTCAATTTTCAACTCCAGTGTCCAGACCTGTTCCTCTATGGCCGTGGACTGGAGAGTCATTATCGTCTTCTGTTATTTATTATAAATGCTCTGAGAGAAAATATTTTTGTCGTTGTAAATCATACGTTGACTTATAATACATACTGAAATGTTAAAAATTATGTTAAGCTTTATTTACCATGTTTTATTTTACATTGCTCATATAAACAGCCAAATGAAGACATAAAAACCAATGGTCAAGTAATGATATTTCTGTTCCGACAGCAACACCACTACTATACTGACGTTTACACTGACTCATGAAATTAATATTAACAGCAAACCCCACACAACTGTCACAGAATATCGCCACTTGACCACAGTTTCATCAAGTTCTGTTCACACGTGTAAGGCCCGTTCTACAGTGAAACGGAAACGTAAGCAAACGGATACGCAAAACGCAAACGAAACGAGCACACGGAGTGAAACACGTTTCCTATTCTACAATGCATGAAAACGCATTTGTAAACGTACGGACTTGCAACCTATGAAACGAAAAAGAAGGTATTTCTCGTGTAAATTTCCGACATTAGAAAAATTTGTTTCACTTTTATTTGTAGTTAAGTATGTTATAAATATTATTGCAAGGTTTGTACGTGTCTTCTATGGAAATATAAATTTTAACAGCCGCATAATTTTAACGTAGTAATTAACCAATAATATTTTACAACGCAAAATTTTTTTTTCGTATGTTTAATTATTCAAATGGTACTTCGCGAAAAGTGTTCCGTAGTATTTTAGTCACAAATAATAATCGTAAATACAGTGCACGAAGGCGTCTTTAATTGTTAACCGCAAAAACTCAACGTGTAAAAAGTTTGTAAACAAACATGGTGGCGAAATATGAAATGCTCGATTGCTATTGGCTAAACGCAAGCACGGATACGTAAGAGTTCGGAGTTGACCAACTCTCTTGCGTTTCCGGATGCGTATCCGTGTCCGTTTACGTCCCATTGTAGAAGACACGCGGAGTGTCTTGCGTTTGCGTTTTCGTGATACGTATGCGCTTGCGTGTCACTGTAGAACGGGCCTAATAAAAATTACAGGTTAAGTGCGTCACTCGTAAATAAAAGTACAGGTTAAGTGCAAACAAATAATCATTCTCGTTACAGCTGTATATTTTTGTTCACAAAGGTTTTCTATTGGCTGAAATTTGAAAGCAGAGTCTCCAACACACAAAAATAACACGTAACTACTGCAAATTTCGTACCAACCTCTGCATAATTTCCTCTTCGGAACCGTCGTTCATTCGACGCAGTAATTCTGACAGAAACGTTTTGACACGACGATCCATGCTCGCATTTTCGCGCAGCCGTCACGACGCTAGCGTCGTTCTACCGACACGTCGGAGTTACGACGGTTTCGAATAAAAGAACCATGCTCGACCTGTTGGTGTAGTTTGGTTACATGTTTCTGAAACGCGATGTATGTATTCGATTTTTCTAGTGTATATCAGTAAATAATAAGATCAAACCACTTCCTATAATTTGGCATAAAACGACGAATTTGAATCGATTATAGGTCCATTTTACGTATAAAAAAATTGGGAAAATACAAAGGCGGGGACACAAATAGATATGTCGACTTCACTGTACTGTAATAACAGAGTGATGTCTCCGTTACTGGAACACAACGAGCGCGATCGATGCCCTAGGAGTTGTGAGGTCGACACTTACTCGCTCACCACACGACTTGCCACCTCTATCACCAACAAGAGACTGCGGTCGTCAGCTCCAAGAGAGAGGATCCCAGGGAGATATTCGGTCGACATGAGAGCGTATTGCCTACTCCTCACACATCCTCTGGCCTCTCCGGCACAGCTGACTGATGCGCTACTCTACCCTGCGGACAATGGAGAGGACACATCGCCATGGATACCACCACTGCAGAACGTCTAAAAACCACGTGGAACACCTGCAGGACGGAAGACGGAAGACGCTTGGCACAGGAACTCCTAAGAGTTTCCTGCATATGGTGCCAAAATTGTGATGTATGTTCTATCCACCCGCAAGGTATGTACCTTGTATAATTTGTTTTGTGTCCTTCAATATTATAACAGGACATTCGTAGCAAACAATAATAAAGAATAAAGGTCAAAATATGAATATAATTCATGTAACTATTTTCTCTTTCGGCCTTTTATCTCATCGCTTTGGTTCCACTCGACACATATAACTAGAGACCGGCGCGCCGCCCTCCCTCCACTATTCCAATATCCAAGATTCGTTCACTGCCACATACTACAATTACCCATTCACGACACTAATATAAGGGGGGGGGGGGTCCGGGGGTCCTCCCCCGGAAAATTTGCTTTTAGGTACAACATGATGCTACTTAAGAACTTTGCGAACCAAAAAATTAATATACCACTTTAATAAATTTTATTAGTTTTAAGGATAATAAATAGTAAGAAAGTGAAAACCTTTATGCTGATATATGAAAAAATACAAGTACAAATTTAAGCTTTTGCTTCAGCACGTCTGCAATTGTGTTGGCTCGTGAAACATACTTTTTAATTTTAACGTTTTCATAGAATTTGGGGGGGGGGGATATATCCCGATATCCCCCCTAACTACGCCCCTGCAGTGAACCCCCCCCCCCTTTTTTTTTATTGGCTGCTGAAGACTGTTGATACCAACCTTGTGTGTGATTGGCTCCTGCAAGTTACGTCAGGATTCTATTAGCCTGGCTGCTGGCTAACAACGCAGCCGCCTTATGATGATTGGCGGTACGTGTTTACACTACGTTGCTGGCCAGCGAAGCCATTTTGCTGGCCTGAGTAACTGGGTTTGCCGTGCACTGCTCCAACGTAAGTCTGCCAATGTCACCGGAGATCTCGAATGTACAGAGTTATGATATTCTGCAAGACAACAAAAATCAAACTTCAAAAAACTGTATCTTCCCGACACATATCGTGTCCCACCTGACGTAGGGTCACCACGCACGAGAGAGGTCCGGAATGAATGAGACATCGAACTGCCGGTCAAACGGCCGAAGAACAACTGTGTAAGATAAGAGATGGGATTACAGCACCAAATAAATTCAAGCGCTGGGGGAAGCGGTAGGAGATCCCTCGAGAAATTTTCCGATAAGTTGTAAAGTATTCAACGTTTCCCGCATGCAAAAATCGAATTATCGAAACCAATGTCACCATGGTGAATGTCTCTGTGGTCTCCGACCACTATACCACCGTGTCTTATATGTCCCGCTTACTTGCAGCCGAGGTATTTTGGCAGGCACTAACTGTTAATACGGATTACGAGCGATGACAATATCAAACGAACGATTATTCAATGTTCTTCTTACTGCTCACGTACTATTAGTATTTTTCTATTTTGGGAGGAACAATCGTCCCATATACAGGAACACAAATTATTTTTGTGAACATGGGTCGGAAAACGCACCGTTTCTGCACTATAGTTCACGTACAGCATAACGCGCTGACTGAATCGTGTTATCCATCGCAGCTATTATTGGCAGCTACAACACCAGACGAGACGCATCTAAGTTGGCGGTACCTTATGTAGCATTCCACAGTACACGCACTATGCACTTGTACGTCATGCATTATTAACTGTACAGGAACGGTGCACTTTCGACTCTATGTTCATATACAGTTTGTGTACCTCTAGGTATATGGATTGTTCTCCTCAAATATTGACGAGCAATTTGTGACCACTGCAGTTGTATTGGATACACTACTTCACTATTTATTGAGCACAATTACAAAGTTTCAAAATTAATATGCTACAGACATTTTTTAACGCCAATATAAGAAATCTTTTACCACTCATCACATCTAGCCTTGCCAATATTTTCCTCTTGAGCGCCAACTGTTTTCTTAGATCTGAAAATTAATTTTCAAACAATATCGTATATAGCTGTAATAAAGAGTATATAAACACTAGGTACGACCTACACTCGGGGGATACCGCAGCCTCAAATGATTCCCTTCACTGTGAGACTCCAATGTTCGATTTTCCAACAAAATAACACCTCCCCCCGCAGTAAGGCTGACACTGCGCAATTTACAAGACTCCACACTCAGCCCAGATGACAGTTTCAGACATCAACGGGTCTGTAGAACCCGCAGCGACAGTTGCAATAACTATGGTACAATATTTCCTAGGATATCACTACGCCGGACTTCATCGCCGCATGTCGCATGGTACAGCAATGCATTAAAAAGTATTTTACAAATGCTCATGTTTTTCCCCGACGTATGATTGCTCAATCGGTTATTTACTACTACCGTTTCAGTAACTTGTATTAAATTATCATATTTAAAAGCCTAGTTATGATTTTATAGTAGTAATTATTTTTACTTTTTTATAATCTTTGACTTTCAACCAATTGTTAATGCACACTCATATTTCACCATCCTCGAAGTTAAATCGTGTTTGTGCCCGCCGAGCGGTCTGCAGAGCATCGGCCGAAATAAGATTATTTCGAAAACTACTCAACGACTTGAAAGATGTATACTTAGTAATATCACTCAAAGAACGACTCACACGTAAATAACCTCTTCAGATCCCCCAGTAATTTTTTAAAATTATTTTCTCGCGGCCAAAAATGGCAACAACTCGTGTTTTGTGGCCTTTTTTAAAGCATAATAATGTTGATTCAGAATATTCAGAAAGGTGCCGGCGGATAGAATACGCTTTTATCTCAAATATCACAACATAAAACTATAGGGTTTTACACTAGAGGCTTCGCTACAGAGGAGACTTATACGGATAAACAAATAAGTGAATAAGATCTGTTCTACTAGTTTATATAAAGTTAAATATAAAGCCTACATAATTGTTTAGTTCGGAGGGGAGCGGTGTTTACCGAGTGAATTATAATTAATTAACTAGAGGCCTAATCGGAGCTGACGTTCCCACATTGTTGAAGATGCCGAAGGCTGTGTGTTTGTAGTCGACTAGCGGCGAACGGCATGTCTAGGGACTCGAACTAGCGAACTTCTCCCTGGCACGGACGGCGGGCTGTTGGCGGCACATCTTGTCTGCTAGGTGACCATAATGAGACAGCCCCGTTTAGCTCATTACATTGCCCTATATTGTCGTCCAGTTGGCCTTCTATTTGCTGTGCTTAGGAAAGGGGAGGGTGTTGTAACGCCGGCCTACTTGCTTCTTTACGTTTCGGCCACGGCGACACTCAGAACACTACCAACTGTCTCAGAGGCGAGGTGTCTGCGAGAAGACTGCACGCTAGTTCAGTAACCGCGCTTAGAGATACGTGTAAGGCGCGTAATGTGTAGCCTTTAACGCTCTCCGCACTTCTTGGACTTAAAACGCGCAAAATACGTCCACTCTAGCGGCCACCGTAACTTCTCCTTATGAGCGCGGGGTTTTTTTTTTTTTATAGAAATGCATGTATTCAGAATGTCCTAGCACCACCGCCAACACAGATGCCCTTTACATAAACCTCGTCGCCGATAAATGAACCCTAGTGTGCTGGAGCGGTATATCAAAACATCTCTCCATCCAGATGACGTGGAGGGTTGGCAGGCTGTGTCGGGGGAATCGCGGGGGGAGGGGGAGGGTGGGTGGAAGGGGGAGCTGCTCGTGGTTATCCCCGACTATAGACCGACGTGCTGGGCGAGCCAGCAGGAATGCAGCAACGTTGCCACACGCCGCACGCGGCATCTGGAGCACATCTCCCGTGATGCCTCGTGGACCACGGCCAAAATACCGCACGTAGCACGCATACACACACACACTAGAGCGCACCGACCAACTGCCGCGAGCCTTTCTCTAGCAGCATAGCCGCCCAGAGTCCTACTATATATGAGGCGCTCAGAATATAAGTGGTGCAAGTCCAACAAATTTATATTCTTGTATTAAATATGTATGCAAGAAAACCTTTTATTTAACTTTCTTAGAAATCATAAATAAATGTTGTTTGCATATAAACCTAATTTGTGTTAACTAAATTAATACTAAACATGTTATCTCTCTTCTAATTTTATGAGTGCAGAAACGACCGTATAAGCATACCACGCGAATCATGGGCTGAGTTCGAGACGAAAATGTAAATTATTGTACGATGACATTTTACATACACAATCATAAACAATATGGCAACATATCACGAAGTTGAGTCCTCTCTTGCACTACACATATCTTACTACCACAGTTCTCACCTGCACACTGTCGGTGCGGTTCGAATCCCCAGCAGTCCAAACATGATTTTACGTTACACGACGCAACATACATAAACTAATACTAGGGCGTGGAGCGCAAGGGGAGACCTCTCCGTGCAGTGTTGCCACATTACGTGCGAAAAATGTTATCGTACAATATTTTACCACAAAGCTTATCGTCTCCAATTCAGCCAAGAATTATACAGCCATTTCTGGACATACTCCGTGAAGTGAAGATACTTTGCACCCCCATGGGTAACTTTGCACCATTCGATTTATGTCGTTGTATGTTGGAATTCCACGATAACAGTCACACTAAAGTATTTTTTATTATTAAAGCAACGAATGGCGAAGTTTTCAACAATTTGCGATTCTGCAAACCTTCACTTACAACAAAAATATGTAGTGCAAAGTAACCCCCAAAATTAGGCAACGTTACTCCGCTTTACATATGACTTTCTCAAGTGCACTCTACAAATTCCCCAGTGCATTACTGTGGTGGCCGCTTATTCCTCAACCTGGCCTCTAGGCGCAAGTCACTTAACTGGCGTAGCTCGCTGCTATTATATATTGAGTGGTGACATATATATGATGTAATATTAAATACAGGTAGACGTATACTGCACACACCTGCACTTTTTGCAGTATTTTGCGCCCAGATTTTCAAACTGAAAAATAACAGGCTACAGCACACATTTCTGGGCGCGAAATAAAATAAGCTTGAAATATTATTTGAGGATCTGAAATTGGTATGCAGGAGTGTAACGTTCCTAAAAAGAGCAGCTTTCGAATAAACTACTATCGATTTCACGTTCGGATTGAAACCATATTCTGCACTAACAAGAACAAAATAATGTCAAAGATCCACTAGAAAAACAACTTATTGGCCGCCACAATTTAATTTTTTATTGACCACAAAAAGGTTTGTTGCCTCCAGCAAAGTTTTGCAGTGATTTCAAAATATTCTGTAGACAGTAAAAAACTTTTTGTGAGGTCCATACTGACAGAATATATTTTGTGGCTACCAGAAATTAAGATTTTTTCTGTGTTGAATTATAGGCAAAAAAATTTGTGTAGGCATTTTTTTAGGCCATGAAAACATTTTTTCTCCCATTTTCAGGTTACTGGAAAAACAGCCTAAATGATCATATAACACTGTGGGCCGCACAGAGGTGAACAAAGTCAGTGGCAGCATATATGTAGGGCTCGGCAGGTATTGAGTCTTGTCTAATATAATATTTAACATGCAATTCTCTCTCCTTGTTCTCGCCAGTCTCCCCAGCAGTGCGTGCAGGACTTCGGTCGATACAAGATCATTCGGAAACTGCTCAGTATGCGTAAGTTATGTATGCTTAGGAATAGCATTCATTCGAAGAACGTTACACGTATGTAACCAAACAAGTCCATCATTTAATTTCTCAAGTTTATTGTCACCCTACCGAAAATGACGAAGATGAGTGTTTTTACAGTCCGATTTATGTACGCTAATCTCAGCTTAGAACATATAAGAAGGTAACGGGCGTGTAGTATACAATTACGTTTAACGTTACGTCACAAAATGATAGGGTCAGCACTGAACGTCTTATACAGGCGAGTTCTTGGTGAGAATACTGCACGCCAGTTGAGACACTTGCGCCTACAAGGCTATGGTGAGGAGCGATGTGCGTCCTGTGCCGTCCTGGCTGCTTCCAAACTTCTAGGCCAACTTCAATACACATAACGGTCCGTATCGACGTGTTTTCTACTCATTCACCGGCACCCACATGTGCAAGGCCACATTCAGCACAAGTTTACGGTCAACACACTCGTCCCCGACATCCGAAAGGCGCGGGTTTGAATCTCAGGACCGGCCATAATCTTTCGGTTTTCCATAGTTTTCTGAAATTGATCCCCAGACGAACTATGGCGCCATGTCAGAGTCCCCTGTGTCAGAGCAATCGGTTCCGTCTCAACTGAGCTTGCATGTCTTATATTTGAAGGCAAATATCGTATGAGGTGGATACCCGAAAGCCAGAATATCGCATCCAGGACGCAGATTTATTACCAGACACGTGTGTAGGCATCTGCTTGCCTTGAAAGATGGCATGAAATAAGGCCGCAAAATGGAGAAGCGCCGGAATGGAAAGGACGGGGGAGGAGGGGAACGGGAGATCTCAGAGAAAACTCACATACTAGCGACATCGACCGGTACTATTCCACAAGCCGAAATCCGGTGACCGACTCCACCGGGGATAGAACATATTCACTTCGGTGGGAGGCAACTAGTCTAACCACTCGGCGTTGCCAAATTGCATGCAACATTCTAGAGGGACAATCTTCACATATAGATGAGCAAAAATTATTCATGGACACAGATTCGAAAACACACCGTTACTAAACTTCACGTCTAATGACTTAGAATCATGAGTTTGTCGCGGAAAGATTTCTGAACCACTTTGTTTCAATGTCTTACGTACACGTCGGCAGCTATGCACCAAGTTTAATGGCGACGTGTCTTTGGTCAAATACGTCTCTCATTTCACTGCACCAATCAGAATAAGGTTATTGTGACGTCATACTACTGTGATTGGCAGTAGATCCCAACACAGGTGAACGTCAAGGGCGCGGTCTACCGCAATTTTCATCACCATTTTTTTATTTTTTATTTGTACCAGATATTTTTTTTCTTATTTAAGACACAAAATGTGAATAAATTTGGCTCTTGTGAAATTTGTTTATCTCTCATAGTTTTCGCGTAATGGCTTGTTAAAGTCATATTTTTGCATGTTTCCGTTTTAACGACTACACTAAAACCAACTGATATACCAAACTCAAAAAAAGCACAGTGGATAAAGACATTGCTGGCTACAATGACATGCTCATGAAATTAGGGAATAAAAATTATTTTAAATTTTAAAAAAATTCTGAAACTGAAAATAAAAATTTCAAAAGTTCAATAATTTTTTTTTAAATACAAATAATGCTTATTCTTTAATTTTATGAGCATGTCTTTGTAGCCTGCAATGTCTTTATCCACTGTGATTTTTTTGAGTTTGGTATATCAGTTGGTTTTAGTGTAGCAGTTAAAACGGAAACATGCAAAATATGACTTTTAACAAGCCATTACGCGAAAACTATGAGAGATAATAAAAACTCATAAGAGCCAAATTTAGTCACATTTTGTGTCTAAAACAAGAAAAAAATATCTGGTACAAATACAAAATAAAATAATGATGATGAAAATTGCGGTAGCCGCGCCCTTAAAACATCCAATCACTGAACATGAACCAGAACTGCAGATGTGTACGTAAGACAGACTAAATGGAGCAAATAATTTTTCGCCACAAAATCGTGGTTCTGCTCAATAACTTACAGTGCATCTAGGGCCATAACATTTTCGCGAAGATAATTTTGCCCCAGTTTGTTTGTGTCTTACCTGCACGTTTACAGTTATGATTCATAGTCAATGGACAATGATTGGGTGTTTTAACTATCGCGTGCCTTGAGGTTCTACCAGCAAATAACATACATCTGGTGTCGTAGTAGCTTACTGTGGTTGGCTCAGTCAAATGAGAAGACATCACTTCGCAGAGACACGCTGCCAGTAACCATGAAGCACAGCTGCAGATGTGCACGTACGTCACTGAAACTAACTGGTGCAAAATTATTTTCGCGAAAAGTTCATGGCCCTAAATGCATCTTCTTCTGAAAACAGTTTTGCTCCTCTAGATGCGACGAATGATCCCCCAATTTATTTATATGCAGTTTTGCAACCTCCGGTTTAATAATGCTATTTTAAAACAAACACGAGCCTGCTAAACGTAATATCCGTTATTAATTTCTTAATTCTCGAGTAATTTTTGCATATCATTGTAAATAAAAGTGTTAATGAATTGTATGAGTAGCCATATTCCACTACGCATAGCTTAAAACTATTAAGTTATCCTACCTCTATGATCAGTTAGTCGCATGGCCAGCATGTAACGACAAATATTAACACCAGGTTCCGTACAATTTGTGGAACCATGTGCCTCGGGGGGGGGGGGGACATACGCTATTTTCAGATCCCGTTTGAAATCCACCCTCCACGAGAAATCCTATGAGATTAATTTCGAGATCGGCATCTCGCAAGAACTATGCAGGCTGATCACAAAAGAATACACCAACTTTAAATGTCTATAACACCAAAATCAAACAGCGTACGGCACTGGTTGACGAGTTAAATGAAATATGGAACACTATTGTTCTTTTATTGGGGCATGCTAACACAGCTCTTGTTTCCTCAGAAGAGGCGGCGGGGGACTTTCGAAAGTGCAGACTTGAGGGTGAACATGCAGTAGAGGGGAAGAATCTCATAGCAGGCAGCATGCACGGCGGCGGGCAAGCCAGACTAGAGGCACGTGGCGGAAAACACACGGAGGAGGGGAGGGCGGTGGTCTTGAATTAGACCACTGCCACCGCCCGTCCAGCGTCCCCCGTCCCCGCAGGATGTGGGTCTAGGGCGCCGCCAACACTTCCAGTACGTGTCATCACTAGAACCCAACTACAGTAAGTATGTCCGTGAACATACCTTAAGGGCGCTACCTACCTCAGAGCCCTGGCGGAGAAAGAATAGGGTTTTACATTTTAAAGTATTTTCAGCGACACTCGGGTCACCTTTTGTGATATTGCTTCCGGACACAAACCATTTTCTGCGTCAAGAAAAGGAGAATATTGCTACGCAAATAAAGTTGTAGAAAATAAATTATGGATAGCCATTTTTGGGTGTTTTTTGTGTGTAAAAATGATTTTTTGTCCACAATTTTCAGGGTATTGAAAAAAACTGCCTGCGCGGTCCATAGCAATGTACGCGGCACCGAGACGAACAAAAAAGTCAGTGGTGGCATACATGTAACTTTAAACCGTTACTGAGCTAGGTGGAAAATCATTTAACCTGTAAAACCCTATGCTTGCTCCCGCCGTGGCTTCAAGGTAGGCAGCGCCCTTAAGAGGCCGTATCAGTGGTTTCAGGCGCATGTATGCAACCCGCATTAACCCCATTTGAGACAAGGCTTATATTAGGTTATCTATAGCATTCAGAGTATTACACATATCAACATAATATTCGCGTTTTATAAGAGACCGAGTCGTTCAAATTTTCGCTGCGTTTGCCGGAGTAAGTTTAAAGAATGGTTGCTACGAATTTTACAAAACTTTTTTTTCGTATCACGTTGATAATGTAACCGTTTGTTATACTTGACTTCGGCAAACGCAGCGAAAATAAGAACGACCGTGTCTTTGATACATCGCAAAGGTAACGTTGATATGTGCAATACTCTTACTGCTATAGCCAACCTAAAATTAGCCTTGATTTATACGGGGTGAATGCGGGTTGCATACATGCGCCTGAAACACTTGTCACTAATAAGGATGCATTTTTCTTAATTTCTTCCTGCCCCCGATTCAGCAAGATTTACTGAAAATATTTTAATAGAAACTTAGCTAGTTACATTGCCTTTCATTATGCATGTTGTATTCGAAGCATTAAAGCGTAGATATGAAATAATTAAGCTAACTCAAAATTTAAGGTAATAATTACCTCTCACAATGTAATTTTGACTAAGGGAGCCGCGGTGGCCGAATGGTCTCCCACAAAGGTGATCCTGGTTCGATTCCCGGCGGGGCCGGTCCCCGGATTTTCGCATTTTGGGAATAGTGCCGGACGGTGTCATTGGTCAGCGGCTTTCCTCGGGGATCTCGCGTTTCCCCCGCCATTTCATTTCAGTGCCGCTCCATAATGACCTCATGTCACCCCTCACCAGCGCTAAAGACCTCGATGTTAAGCGCTGACCAAAAATATCTCACTCATTCAGACTAAACCACTCCTAAAACAAATTTCATCCACTAATACGTACTTAATCGTAAAATATAGTGTTCCTATTAAGAGACATTGCCGATAGTTGATTTTACCCTTATTTATTAAAATATAATGAATATCATCAACGAAACACGTAAAACAGATTCTAAAGGGGGATAGGTACCCACCATTTTGGAATAATGGAATTTATGCATTTAATTTGACCAACATATTCTCTTTAGTGTTGTATGCTTCGAAAAGGCAATACAGTTGAAATTACTTAACTTCTATTGCTTACACTATACGTAGACAAAAATACTTTCTTCCTCTGGACAGTTACCAGCTAAAAACTAAGAAAGGCAGTGAAGGTGTGACAATTTAGTAACGCTTAAGATAGTAATATATGTCATATTTTGACTGGAAATTTTAATAAATTTTATTGTACTTAACTTACAGCGAAAATCGAAGAATTCGAAGACAACAGTCGCGTCAACCGCATTATTGGATTATTTTATTCCCACGATTTGAAATTCTGCAAAAGAAAAATGTGAAATTGTATATTATAGCATGAATACTACCTACCTTGCGCTGCAGTAAAAGCGTAACAGTCCTGTATTTTAATTTTCTGGCGTGGCCTAAATACACGTTCAACGTTCACCAGCGACGACTGTGCCATAGGGAAAGGTGAATATAATTTACGCTATAATAAGAAATTGTACATTTTCCTTATCAGAATTTTATAACAGGGTAAAATAAAATAATCCAATATGACGACGCCCTAAGAAAGCATGGTGTGTAACTCAGAGCTAAAAGCATCGGTTTGAAATTGTAGAATTTTCGAAGCCGATTCAGAAAAATATAACAGCAGCATTCTTAGAGAATAGGTTGTACCAACGTTCTGCGCAAAAAATTTTCTCGAATAACGTATTTCTGAAGAACAATCTCTACCATCGTAATCTCATACGTGCAATACATAACTTCAAACAGTTAATCACAGTGATCTCTCTTATAAGCACGATGTGCAGTCTCTTTTTCTGTTTTCCATGCACCAATGCTCTCAGGTACGTGGTCTCGTAAACACGTATTATTTTTTATGATCTTTGAAAGAACTGTGCAATGGGAGTGCATGATTGGATTTATTTGCTTGAACATACTCCATTGCGAAATAAATGACTGTCAAAAGAAAACTGAAAATAAAAATAAGACAAGAAAACATAAATAAGCAGAGTACGCTTTAGTCATCAGGATACATAGGCCTACACAACATGAAATTCCAAAACTGGAGTCTGGTCACATAAAACAAGGAACAAACAGAAAATTAAAGAAATTACAACGGCACAACGATGAGACGCAACAAAAACACAAACAGAAATACAGCAAACGACACAACGATGAGACTAAACAAAACACAAAGATGTCGGACACAAACAGAAAAAACAACCAACGACACAAATGATGAGACGAAACAAAACACAGTAGTTTTCCAAACAGTCAGTATTAACGACGTTTCGGGAACTGGAATCTGTTCCCGTCATCAGGTAGACACGTAGGGTTCAGGAACACGAGTGCGACTTTTTTTTGTTTCGTCTCATCGTTGTGTCGCATGTCAACTTAGGTTTCTTTTTTTAATTTTTTTATTTCTTTCATTTTCTGTTTGTTCCTTGTTTTATCTGACCAGACTCCAGTTTTGGAATTTCATGTTGTGTTTGTATCCTGATGACTAATGCATACTCTGCTTATTTATGTTTTTCTTGTCTTATTTTTATTTTCAGTTTTCTTTTGACAATCATTTATTTAGCAGTGGAGTATGTCCAAGCAAATAAATCCAGTCACGTATTATTTTGGTCCCGTAAAAATTTATTATTTTGTATTTATGCCAGACACTGTTCAACTTTTATACAGCAGAAAACGTGCAATTTCCGAAAATAAAAAAATAGGCTGCATAGTTTTTGCACAATCAGTCATCAAAGTCAAAAAATAGCCGTTACGGTGTAGCTGAAATTAAAAAAAAAAAAAGTCATTAACTTCCAGAAACAAGTTAATTCATTACTGAAACTAAATGCTATAAGCTACTTCCAAGACAACTTCAGGATTACAAATAAATACATTTGTGTACACACACACACATATATATATATATATATATATATATATATATATATATATATATATATATATATATATATAAATTTATGAAAATGAGTAAATTTTTGTATAAAATTGAGCTGGATCTGTTAATGAAATGTTCCTAACTTCTGTCAAACACGACATAAAATACATTGATACAGTGACCTGTAGTTCCTGTAATTTTTATTTCATAAGTTTTTTTTCTACACCACAGCGGTCATTTGATGACAAATAGGTAATTATGTGCAGAAACTATGGGGCCTATTTTCTTATTTGGGGAAAATATAACGTTATCTTGTGTGTACATGTTTGACAGTGTTTGGGACCAAAATAAAAACATGAATTTTTACGGGTCCAGAGCCCTTAACGGTCACAAGCGGATAGCAAATATGGCAACATGCGCCGAATGAAGAAGATACCGTAATATCCATTTCGTGAGGGCAGGCTTGGAAACATACTCGATGTGCGTAAGAGAATGTTCCTAACAGAGATCTCTCCGCTCCGGGAAGATCAGATTTACGCTTGGCATAAACGACTCTCGGAAACAGGATGTTTGTACGACGGAAAGAACCCAAGCAGTTCACGCTGTAGGGGACCGTGTTGGAGAGGGGTGTGTATGTGTATAGAGAGAGAGAGAGAGAGAGAGAGAAAGAGAGAGAGAGAGATAAACAGTGAGAGAGAGAAAGAGACAAAAAGAGTCAGAGAGGAAGACAAAAGTGGAGTATATGTAGGAATTAAACATGGCACCGAATGTTGTGTTCCGATTACATGAAATTCAAAGCGGCCAAGGCAGTACATTATTCTATTACAACAAATTGTAGTAAACATCTCTAGTTGTTAATTCAGTAGTTATATCATTCTAATAATTTCTGAGGAAATGTAAACGGAATTGATACTAATTCATAGATTTTTGCCGAATTCGTTGTTATTATTATACATTCACCTCTAATAGAAAAGTTTGAAACACGCAAACACATACACATTTAGTTTAATCCATGTAAAAATTACGTCCGGTATATTGACTAGGTTCCGAGAAAACGTAATACACGCGATTAGGCAACAGGATGGTGCGGCGAAGTAAAAGTTTTCACGTTACGCTGCCATACAAACAGTGAAAACTAACTGAACTAAAAATGAATAATTCACAATGCAATAACATGCCATGGACTACGTAACCTAATATTAAAAAAAATTCATAGAGAACAACAATTTTGTATTTTAAAAAATTGCTGAGTTTGCAACGTGAGAGAGAGAGAGAGCAAATTGCGGCATACCCTTAGAGTACAAATAGGGTAGAGGGATTATCCTCTATACAGCTGCGTACGAAATTGTGTGTTGAACATGTATCACGTGACTTTAGTGAAATATGCGCGGGAGATTTGAAATAATATTGAGAGAAAATATAATAATTGCTTACTAATCACAACCATGTTGGGGTATTTTGGTACCATATGAATATATGAACTAAGAGCATACTACCATATTATCGCATAGCATGATTGCGTTGAAATTTCAAGACGACGAATGTAAACAATGTTTGCCACGTTACAGTTTTCCTTAACCCAGCTGTTTTTAGTAAAAAGTAAATATTAGCTACGTACTTGCTATAACGTTTTGAACCGAGATCTTGGTGACACCACATGACTAAATATGTATTATGGAAGGTACGCCCTGAGTTTCAAACAACACGACTGCATTTTTACGCCGATAAAACATAAATGAACAACACCAAACTCTCGAGACCATGTTGGACACACATTTGTGACGTCATGTTCCCTCTACTATATATTACCTCTGTGGGCATACCTCTTGGTTACAACAATACTAAGTGTTTGACTACATGTAAACTGTCGACTTGCAGTGTCGAGTGGCAAGGGTTCGAGTTGCCACGATAAAAGCTGATAGTAGTGTGACCCTGTTCTTTCAAAGCTTGTGGCCGTTTGAACGAAAAATTTCAGATCGACTCATTACAAACCAACTCGACGCGCTCTGCCATGCGTCTGGGGTCTTTTGAGACATGTATTTGTCACACAAAACTATTAAAAGTGACGACGGTTGACGATTGCAAAGAGTACTTGAACAGCCATAAGCGCCCACATCAAACTAGCTTCTTGCCTACTGCAGCCCTACTATCGTAGCGGGGCAAATTGCCCCGTACCAAACTCTATTCTACATTTGATTACTCCTTTTAAATCGATTGTATAATGACGGTCGACAAGCAGTCGTCGGACGGTAGTGAGCAGGTTGAGAAGTGTCACGGCCAGTGTAGAACACTCGCTGAGGAATGAGGCGCGCGCAGGCTCGCCAATGTTCGTCCCAGAATAACACACGAGGCTCCAGGCCACAGCTGTTCTCCGCTCGTCCTTCGTAAAACTGGTCCGTACAACACTCTTATAGTCTGTTCAAGACAAACTGAGCACTGCCTAGGTGAGCCATTATGCCGCCATCTTTGCTATTTTAAATACGAAAACTTCCGTGTAGTTAAAAACTAGTGTGAACATTTCACAACTCTCAAAATTTTACTAGTATAACCCCAATAAATATATATTAACATTATAAGTGTGGGTAACTGCTCACTTTAAAGTGAACCACCTTTACCCATCCACCACAACCGCTCCCCCCCCCCAATTAATTGTTCCGTGCATCCGCCGTCGTCAGACAGGAAGACATACTGCAATATCGGTGGTCCGCGATAAACTGAGCACTTGTGTACGTACAACACTTTGTCTAGCATAATTGTTTTAAAATGTTATTTATTTTCACTTTGATGAATACTTAGGGTGCTATGTTTATATTTAAAAAATAACAGGAGAATACAAATGATCTATAACCTACTCTAACAGTTGAACTCTTCCTGATGAATTGCGAGGGAATTCAGGTACGTTTCGGACCAGATTAAAAAAAAAACCTTCCATGAATGGTATTTTGGCAACACTGCACACAGTGCTTGCAATAGTGCGGAGCTGAGGAGAAGGCAAGGCTCAGGTATGCGGCTGGTGGTGGGGACAAGCGGAACGCTATGTGGCCCCCACCTCCAGCCTGGCGTTTTCCCTTGCCTTCTCCTCAGCTCCCTACTATACCAATGCTGACCTGACCACTCGATGTCTGTAAAATAATACAATTATTTTACTGGTTACTGATGAAACTTTTGGATGGGAAGAAGGCAGAGATTTTAAAGTTAATGTGTAAGCGTTTATAAATGTGTATGTACATGATAGGACAAAACTAATACGAAAATTAATAATGAAACAAGTATTGCAATAGCATAACGCGATTTGTACGATTCCTTAACTTCAAAGAGTACAGCCTCGCAGTCGCGGATTTCACTGCCATCGTTTTACAATTGGTACCTTATAAACTTAATAATTAGTAGTTAAGTGCAGTACGAATATAACATTGTTTAGTGTTTCCATTAACTAAGCTTACTCAAAAATAAAAAAAAATACAATAAATAACTGTCATTTAAGTGTCAAGTTACTTTGTAACACCAAGCGCTTTCCTTCTTGTCCCTGTGTAATACGATGTATAACCGTGTAATACTATGTATAACCGTGTAATACTATGTATAACCGTGTAATACTATGTATAACCGTGTAATACTATGTATAACCGTGTAATACTATGTATAACCGTGTAATACTATGTATAACCGTGTAATACTATGTATAACCGTGTAATACTATGTATAACCGTGTAATACTATGTATAACCGTGTAATACGATCTATAACCGTGCAATACTATGTATAACCGTGTAATACTATGTATAACCGTGTAATACTATGTATAACCGTGTAATACTATGTATAACCGTGTAATACTATGTATAACCGTCTCTAATGACCTCGCTATCGGCGAGACGTTAAGCCCACTTACCTTACTTTACTCGTCAACTAACCGTATCTTTGTTATTACTATTATTATGTCATTATTAATACTTCCGAGAGATATGCGACCCAACTGAAGTTCACTCGTGAAAGCGTGCCAAGGTTAAAGTGATTATACTTACTCGATAAACTAAGGGTTTACCTTGCTTGAGACCAGCGTAAACTGTTCTTTGGCGATACACGCGAAATGGCGCCGAGAGACATGTAAACTTTAGATTCGCATATTTCAAAACAATATAGTGAAACTGAATGATTTGCGTTTAAATTCCCGAATCAAGTAATATGATACGAATGTTACGTATTGTTAAGAAAATAAGTGCGGCACTATTATTCGAGAATTAAATTCCATTATATTCTATTATAAATTTACTGAATGGTGTATACCCTACTGTACCCCTCGCACACGTAGTACGGCAAAGTCCTTTATCGTCTTAAATCATCGTCAATTACGCGTTCGCGCGTGTTTTTGAAGTCCAACTCACCCCCTCCTCTTCCTGCCACATCAACAATCTCACTTCAACACACTAGCTATGCTAACAACGCTTCCTACCTGAAAGTATTTTTTTATTTTAATTTTTAGAATTTCCTGAATTTTTTTAACCTTAAATTTTAAAAATGCCGAAATTTAAAATAAACATTTTAAAGTTTATAGTATTTTTTAAAATACAAAATATTTATTTTGTGGTTTTATATAGCTTTAAAAAAAGGGGGGGAGATACCGGGAACGAATATAAAAATAAAAACATAATTATGAAAATCGATGTCTAGCGCAAATTATAGGCATATTCGGCGGTGCTCAAAAATTTTTATTATCTCTTTACGTCAGAAAAAATTACTACGCTGAGGAGAAGTGAATGTTGCTACAAAAATAAACATTTAGGAAAAATAATAAAGTGATGTTTTCTGGTTCTTTTTAATAGTGAAAATACGTAATCATTAGTTAATAGTTTTCAGCGCATTGAAAAAAACGCCCCTAAAGATCATGTACCAATGTCGGTCTCATCAAGATGATAAAAAGCCACTTGTGGCATATAGGCTTATGTAGGTTCGGCAGATACTCAACCACGCCTTAGCTAACCCAATGTGTATGTTCATGTAACTAAATATACTTAAAAACTATACCGCATTGAGGCGCATATACACTACTAGTTAAGAATTGTGACATAAAGCAAAGTACGAAAAAAAATTTTAATACTTTTTTTTAAAACTGTATTAATTTGCGCTTCTTCTCATATGCATGTTGGCTTATGAAAAAGGGAGGATAAATGGAAATAAAGAGGTGGTTAAACAAATTAAAATTATAAATTAGCACGACTGCCTGTGACTTTTACCCTATTCAATCACGGATAACTAAGGTTCAAAAATAATGCAGAAGTTTCAGTTGCTCTGTCACTTATGCAGCTAATTAAAATTCAATTGAAAATAACGCGACTCAGTAAATTAAGATATGTATGACACTCGTGGAAATACAAACAGGTATTAGGTGTATTTTGTGAAGAAACAAAGTCGGGTAGGTACAACCACAGTCACCCGATAACAACCCGGTATGGCTCATTGCGTGACCCGTCAACCTTCATCCCGCCTCCTAATGAATTTTGTACGACCTTTACACGACAAAGTTCTTGCCTGCTTCCAAGAATGAACATTGCGTATTAATTTCGCCTGCTTAAAGCCCAGTGAATATCTAGAACATTTTTCTGTTTGCATTAAACTAACTCATGAATTACAATCCAATAGTAGCTCTCGACGATTTTCTGGGATAGTTTTCAAATAAAGGCGGTCAGACAATTTAAAACATTATCATTTGACTTAATTTTAATATTTGACTTTAACACTTGACTTTTACGTTAACCTTTTCAATACATAGCTTCTTATGGAGTGGTATAATTCAAGCAGTGGTGACTTAGTTTTGGAAAACTAGAGTCAATATGGTAATTTTGGAGAAACTATAAGAATATAGAAATATTCGTTTGATACTGCGCAGCGTATTTATTTATCTTTTAAGTCCCATTAGCATGACTTAAAATTTATGTTACATACGCAAAATACGTTTTATATCTATAAAGAAAAGTAGTTGAATCCGATTGCTACAACAGCTCGGAATATAAAATTCCTTATTTGGTTGGTAAACTTGTATTGCCTAGTCTTCGGCTTTTATAAAGTATTCTGAAGCTAATTTTTAAGAACTTCTGATTTAATGGATATTAGAAAAAAATTGTAAATTTGAAGAGTTCTTGAAAGAAAAATTGGAGGAAAAAATTAAACCAAAGACCATTTGGATGACCTTGTATTTTGTTGGTTTTCATAATAATTGAATTGTACCAACAATTAGCAGTCCCCCGCGGCTTTGCTCGCGAGTATTATTCTTAACTATAATATTTACTTTAATTTAAAAAACCTCTTTGCACATCATATTGGTACTTCAATCATCAAGTGTTAGAATGACAAAGCTGCAAGTTGAGCTAACTCTGCAGCAGAATAAGTAGACATAGCTGTCCACGCGAAAAGCAGTCTTAAGTTTGTCCCTGCCACTAACAGCGACTTCACCTGGGCTTTATTTATATCACTGCAAAGTTGACGTTGTGGGTTACAGACTCTTAAATGTAATATATTAATCGAATGAAAAACGAATGATTTACCCTGTGCATAACCATTGGTTACGGTGCCCTTTATTACATATTTTCAAAGTATTAACTTGAAGTTTAATGCCATTAGACAATTTTGGTTGGAAAAGGATTCGCGGAAACGTATTTGGTGCCCCAACCTTGAAGTTAGTGAGATGATATATGCGAGCTGTTGTTGTCGAGGGACCTACGAGGAAAGTGAGCTGCATATTCCATTTTACCCTTTTTAAAAGACTACATGCAAGCTGCACTAATTCGATCTGCTTTGCAGTTTTTGTGTGTCAGAATTGAACGTTCGCACGCTGCTTTGAACGGAATTCGAGCCCAGAGTAGACCTGAGCTACAAACAACTGCGTAACGTAACGTCGAAATAATTCATTGAAAAAATATAACTTAAAAAAAAACATTATTCATTTCCTTGGCTCATAGAGATTGTACAATGCCACGTCTCGATATGTTTCTGTAGCGTGAACGCCTGTATAATTTATTTCTCGCTGGTTGTACTTGCTTTTCGGATCGTCTGCCCTGAAAGTTCACAAACTTAAGTTTTATTCTTAATAATCAAGTTAGCTCATAAAGTAAAAAAAATATATATATTTATTTAAATACTTATGTAAGCATCACTTCGACGCGAACACAACCTGAATATCTCTACTGGTTAGATAGATATCATGGGTTGATGGAAAACCAATTTTGCGCTTTTTCACCTTTTTGAGTGTCGAATTTAAAAAAAAAAAACTTAATTTCACATCTTGGACATTTGAATAAGTATCCAATTGAAGTGCAAATTACGACGGTAGCCCGTTCAGTCGAATCAACATAATCATATATTAAAAAACACATATGACCCATGCACAGAACTGAGAGTTCGAATTTCGAAAAAAAAAATAATAATAATAAAAAAAACATTTTGCGATTATATTTATAATCATCATCATCCTGAAACAAAAATTAACTGTATATCTCGACGGGTTCGATAGATATCGAGGATTTATCTTAAGCACATTACAGGTCTTTCACCTCCTAAAGAGAGTGAATTTCGAAAAACACTTGTATCACGTTTTAGAATACATACTGGTGTCTCTTGGACGTGAAGAACACAATAGCCCGTTGGGTTCAAGATATATCGACAGTTAATTAAAAACACATTTCATTATTTTTCATCCCTTTTCACGTCCTTAGGTGAGGAATCTCGAAAATTCGTGAAATTACTTTCCAGGTATTTGAGTAAGCACCAATCTTAAACAAAAATCACGTCGCTACATAAAAATCAATGCGATATATATATCGAGTGTGAATTGAAAACATATTTTACCCTTTTTTAACCTCTTTGATGCCGAATTCAGAAAATATATTCGAGTGGTTTATGGGATATTTACAAAAGGATCAATTTAAAACAAAGAGTACTTAGATATCTCGTTTGGTTCGATAGACATAGAGGAATAATAGAAAACACATTTCACGTATTTTCACCCCTTAATTGAAGAATTTCGGAACGTCTTGGAGTCCTGTCATAGACATTTGTATACATAACCAATTGAAGTAAAAATCACGACTTTAGTCGTGATATAGACGATTAATAAAAAACACATTTTGCTCGATTTTACTGATTGGGGGTCGAATTTCAAAAAATCCTAAAACTACTTTTTGCGTATTTATGTAAGCAACATTTTGAAGTGAATACCAACTCTCTATCCCGATGGGTTCGATAGATATGGATAGTTAATCGGAAACACATTTAAGGGGCCCGCCTACATAGCGTCTTAGCGGCCGTTCGACCTCATGGACGTGAAGTTTTCCCCCACAAAAGCGGGATTGGGTCAACCCCTGTTGTAGAGGAGGTTGTCTCTCGCTCTCTCTATTGTCCTCTCGGCTCGGTCTCGCGAATCCTTCAATTTTCCACAACACTGGCTGCATATTTACACAGGACACATATTACAAGAACAAGATTTCCTCAAAATTTTCAGTTGTTACAAGGTACAAACAGTCACGGGATCGAAAGCTAAAGGATAGATCTACTAAGGTTAAATGGTTTTAAGTAAAAATAACAAAAAATAACGGCATTACACAAGTAGGAAAAGGCACTAATTTGAAGTGTCAAGGTCCTATTTTCTAATTACTTAAGGATACTGATAGAACTGAAACCATTTACCTTTAGTGTGAGGTACCTTAATATCTTTTATATGTTAAACACACAATCTCACGACTAATATTTTCTGTGAAAAAACGATTCTCTTGAACCTCTACATCACAACTTTCATGGCAGGTAGGCGGGCCCCTTAAGGTCTTTCACCACCTCAATTGATGAATTTGGCTAATATGCATTTTTATGAGTGTCGTATTAATGTAAAAAGCACAATGTAGGCCGTTGGGTTCGAGCTCTATCGACGTTTCTTCGGAAACATATTTCATCCCTTTTCACCCTCTTAGAGGTCGAATTTCGAAAAATCCATACTTAGTGCTCGCCTACGACCTGAGGGGAACCCCCATAAAAATTTCACGATTCTAGGTCCAGAGGTTTGGAGGCTGCAGTTTGATATGTCAGTCAGTCGGTCAGTGTTCATTTATATATAGAAAGGTTTACCGAAGGATTAATGATTAATTAAGTGAAAGTTACGCACGCATGCGCCCACGCACACACACACGAACACACTCCCCTGCTGCGCTCTTACTACTGGAAACCAGTATGTTGTCCAGTGAGGTGATAAGCTACTCCCTAGCTGAGCTATAAAAAGAAACGGATGGCGACCGCCGATGACAACCTGGTGGGGGACGAGTTTATAATGCTAAAGCAATTTTGGTTTTGGCACGCGGTTCGAGTTGGTTAATAGACCAGCCGTCCACGTGATTCACCAAGGACTAACACCACCCACGTCTCCAGGGAAAGGTAGGTAGGGAGAAGCTGCGAGCATCGAGTAAGAATGTTGTTGGAAAGTAGACATAAACAAGCTAACTATAACCTGCCACACTGAGTCACTACGTCTGCAGGCGGCCTTGAGCACATGTTAGCTCTGCCCTGCCCTGCCCTGCCCCACACATATGTACGCCTTGTTCCTTCCAACCTAGATCCCAGTGTAAACAAGCTCTCTCATCTGCTGCAACTGGCAAGCCTTTCCTTCACACAAGAAAATAACCGCTATTCATCCGCGCCTTTCAGTCGGGCCCTGCCCACATGCTCAACGAGAAGTTTGCGTTGTTTCTCGAACTAGACAAAGAAAACGCATTCACTGCGCTTGGCTGACGGGTCTTCAGGATGATACTATATTGCCCAACGGAATCATATCCACGTATATTAGTTCATTTTAGTTATTTATTGGGTGGGTTAAGTGTACTCGAACAGGGGAGCCCGTCGTCTGTTCTAAAGACGTTTGCCCTAAACGATATTTGACCACGTAACACACCCAATAATGCAAGTTTATTTTTCTATTTAAATTTTAATTTCAAATCTAAGCAATTTTTTAAATACAAGAATATTTATTTTTTGCTTTTATATAGGAGACATACTTTACAACATCGTTATTAACTGTAATTTTTTTAGATTTTAGATGTCAGTTGGTTTTACTGGCGTGCAAAAAAATCCGTAAAATGCAAATTTTGACGTTTACGAGTCACCAGCCTACACAAAAACTATGAGAGATACAAAAATTCATATGAGCAAAATTTTGCCTCAATTTGTCTCAAATAAGAAAAAAATATGTGGTACATATATAATAATATGACTTTGAAAACTGATGTAGGTCGCGCCTCTTTAAGGGTGTTCCAGATGGGGAAAATCGTAATTTTGTATTTGTATGAAACCATGTTAGATTTGTAGATGTTACTTGAGTGTACATAACAAAATAATTAGCTCAGCCAGTTCTCCCTAATGGCGTTTCAAAGTCCAAATTTGCACGTTTTTAGTTCATACACTCACAGGAAACCAATCAACATAATGAAATGAAATAATTCATAGCAAAAGTACATATCTCCGGATAGGGCTTTACGTATATAAAAATCTATTCAAACATTGTTATGTATTTTTAAAAATTTTCTGAAATTTGGAATTTTTTTTGCTACTTTTAAAATTTTTTAAATACAAACCGGATAGGGCTTTACGTACATGAAAATCTATTCAAACATTGTTATGTTTTTTTTTCTGAAATTTGAAATTTATTTGCTATTTTAATTTTTTTTTTTTAATACAAACTTATTTTGTACTGGGTTTTTATACACTTAAAACACCACCCGTGACAAGTACTTTTACTGTAAATTATTTCGTTTCATTATGTTGATTGGTTTTCAGGGCGTGTATAAACTAAAAATACGCAAATTTTGACTTTGGAATGCCATTATACGAAAACTGGCTAAGCTATTTTTTTTGTAACAGGATACTGTACCCCCAAGTACCGTCTACAAAACTAGCGCTGTTTCATACAAATACAAAATTACAATTTTTTCCCTCTGGAACGCCCATAAAGTCGTTTGCCCTACAAGTTTCTCTGTAAGTATAGGGTTGGTTTGGGTGTGTTATCTATGAGTTAAATGCTTATGGCCGTAGATCCGAAAAGCTCGAAAATAGGTGATAATTTCTACCGTCGTTTGCCCTAAAGGAGTTTGCCTTACAAGTATTTGTTGCCCTAAATGCACTTACCCTTTAGTTTAGGGCAAACGGCATGCAGGTACTCGGAAGAGTTTCATACGAAAGGGGGAAACGTATAGGATAGGAAGAAAACTACCTCGGTGTTCACCTGGAGGAACCAATAAATCAATCTGCCGTGGAGTTATGTTGACGAACCATACCAGTATTCGCCTGGAGGGGCAGAAAACCTAAACAAGGATGGTCGTACCGGGAATCGAACCAGCGACCACCCGAACGAATCCCGCTAGATACCACTGCACCAGCTTGCTCGGTAACTAGAGGGTGTTCGCGGCAAGCTAGGACTTCACGGGAGCAAGCATAGGGTTTTACAGGTTAAATGATTTTCCACCTGGCTCAGTAACGGTCCAAGTTACACATATGCCACCACTGACTTTTTTGTTCGTCTCGGTGCCGCGTACATTGCTATGGATCGTGTAGGCAATTTTTATTAATACCCTGAAAATTGTGGGCAAAAAAGCATTTTTACACACAAAAATCACACGAAAATGGCTATTCATAATTTATTTTCCGCAATTTCGTTTACGTAGCAATATTCTTCTTTTCTCGGCGAAGACAATGGTTTTTGTCCGGAAGGAATATCACAAAAAGTGACCGAATGCCATTAAAAATCATTTAACATGTAAAACCCAATTCTTTCTCCACCTGGGCTCCGAGGTAGGCAACGCCCTTAAACCCCAGTATTTAATTTAACACCACTCTTTAATATTAAACGCAGCAGTGTCTAGGTTAACGCCAATTGAAAGTAACTTCCTAAGCAAAAATAACATATGTAATTGTATTTTTTTACAAGATGGTCTGCAAAGTGCTAAATTTTCCGTGAAAAGCATATAAGTTGGTGTGCGTTCGTTTCGGGCAAGGTGCAAGAAGTCGCCAAGAAGGTTATGTTTCACGTTATGGGTAGCAAGCTGCGAATTTATCGTTATTTGACGACAGGTTAGAATTCACTGGGTTATACTCACCTTAAAACACTTCGTGACGTTATTGGCCACGGGTCATCGTATCTTTCTGTGTCCCAATTGCAGGATAATGGACATTTGACGGCTCAGCCTACATCACAGACCACACATTTTGTCCGTTAAGGATTCTCTCTAGATAGGCTGCGTTTGTGTCTATGAGGCAGAAATTCTATGGAGTGGTAAGAGTGCCACTGACTGGCGTATGTGATGCATAATCGCCTCTCCGCGCAAGCAACTTATCAGCTGGCGTGAAGTTCTCCCATCCTTTTTCCCGTATGGGACTTTGAGCGGTGACCACATAATTATATTTATGGACAGTATAGGTAAAGTCTAACGGTCGTCCCTACTATTGTGGTTTTCGAATCCGGTTGTTATTCTTCCAGATACGGCAGTCTTGATAAGCCATTTTTGGCCATTTTGAGGAGCACGAAAATAACGTTTGCAACTAACAAACCAAATTGTTTTAACTATAGCGACATAGTTTGAAGTGTGTGTTCTTTTCGTACATATATAACACACGTAAAATAGTTTTCTCAGAAGATGAATAACCGTAAGTCGCTGCAACGCATTTGAAGCGCTGGTAGGGAGGCTCCCATAACTCATAAATTATTTAATGAGCATTATATATGCATGTATACGAAAAGAACACACACTTCAAACTATGTCACTATAGTTTAAAATCTCGGCATGTTTAATAGAAACATTATTTACGGGCCCCTCAAAATGACCAAATATTGGTTTTCTAGACTGCCGTATGTGGAAAAATTACAACTGGATTCGAAAAAACACAACTATAGAAACATGCGTTAGACTTTAAACTATGCTGCCCACAAATAATATAATGCTGTCCCCGCTTAGAGTCCCACAGGAAAAAAGGATAATAGTAAATCACTGCACGCCAGCTGAGTGGCTTGCGCGGTGAGGCGATAATGCATGACATACGTCGGCCAATGACACTCTTACCGCTCCTGCCGCACACACACAGAGCCTATCTAGGGAGGCCCCTCATACATAAACATTATATTCGCGTTTTACCAAAGACGAAGCAGTTCTTAATTTCACAGCATTCGCCAAAGTCAAGTAAAAATAATGGTTGACTAAAAATTTTACAAAATGTTTTTTTTTTTTTTTTGTATCACGTTGGTAACGTAATCGTTTGTTATACTTGATTTTGCAAAACGCAGCGTAAATAAGAACGACTGGTGTCTTTGATAAAGCACGGAGATAATGTTGATATGTGTATTACTCGTATTGCTATAGCGATAGTAAGCTTAGTGTTAATTAAATGGGGTTAAAGCGGGCTGTATACACTCGCCTGAAACACTGGAATGGTCAGATGAGTACACATTAACTTATACACCGGGACCTCTGTTTTTCGCGAAAAGAATTTTGCCTCACTTTGTTTCGGTGCCTTACGTGCACATTTGCAGGTATGTTTCGTGGTCAGTCATTGGTAGGGGCCGGAAAATTTCGCAGATTCAATAACCTGCATGCTAGAATCCATTGTCCTGTGCACATTCAAGCCCCGTTCATTAGTTCATTGTCTGTTGTTCCAGTGAGTAGCCGCTGGTGAACGAATGGACGGGGCTTGAGTATGTACAGGAGAGTGCATTCTAACATGCAGGTCTTTGAATCCGCGAAATTTCCCGGCCTCCAGTGATTGGAGACTTTAACTCTCACGTGTCATTGGATTCTACCGGCAAATCACAAACGTGTGGTGTAGCAGGAACGTTATTGTAATTGGCTTAGTCAAATGAGATACGGCTCTTCACATAGACACGTTAACAATAACCACGAAGCAGAATTGCAGATGTGCACGTAAGGCACTGAAACAAACAGGGGCAAAATTATTTTCGCGAAAAACAGGGTCCCTACTGTGAGGATTCCAGTCTGGTATGAGATAATAACGCGGGCCTGGCGAGGACAATGACCTCGTCTTGCCAGATGTGTGTGTAGAGAACACACATACGTGACCCCCTTCCCCCACTTAACCAAGCACGGATAATGCACGTACTCCGGGCTACATACACGGCGAGTAGCTGGTTAGTTCCAGCTGAGCGGTCAAATGCGCCGGCGCTCCTATTCCCGTGGTCTCACCACGTGGCCGCCCCTCGCCCCTCCGTCAGCGCTGCCCTTTGACATTTACCGCAACGCCCTGACCACTCCCCCCTTTTGACAATAACACACACAGCTTTCCTCTTGCTCGGCGTCTGAACAGCACACAGCGTTTTCTTAAGCACTAGCACACTTTCCTTAATTCTCTACTCAATACCTTACTTCATTCTGTTCATAAACGTTACTTTAGATTTCATAACGGAGTTATGTAGCAAAACGTCTGTGTACTATCAATGTTTGCTTCTATGATTCAATACACAAAAGGGTAAAATATATATGTGGTGCTGGTCGTTATATTTCATAAATTATAACAGCAAAATTGCCCAAAACTATTTTCTAACAAGACTGCCACATAGTTGCCAAATAAGTGAAACACTCTTGTATTATTTAGGTTTTGAAACGTCCGACGGTTGTGTGTTCAGTAGGAAACTAGAATTTGATTTATATTCCAAGCATATTGGCAACCCTACTTGCACACGGCACATGCGCGGTGAACTAAATTGTGCATTGCGCATGCGTGTGAACATACACCACGATATAAATAGGATGGACTACCTGTGAAATTTTGTCTGTAACCTGCGTAGTTGCAGTACACACTGTCGCAGTTCTACTTGCACTGAATTAGGTACGGAATTCGGTGCTGAATTATGAATAGTGTGTACCGGAGTTTAGACTGCGCTGTCTCGCAGTTGCAGAGGCGTAACCACGGGAAGGTGTGCCGCTTGTGACTTCTTTTTGAAGAACATTATTTTAAAAATTAGAAATATTTTTCCAGGTAGAATATTTTATTCCGTTACGAATCCGCTAAAATATCACTACTTCGCACACTGGAACAGAAATTTTCCCGGGGGAAAACCCACGAACTTAAAACGGTGGTCTGTGTTCATTATACAGGATGTATATTAATTCATGATACAACGCTTGAGGGCAGGTAGTACGAGCCAAAACAAGCACTTTTTAACTATAAACCCGTAGGCGGAAATGTACCGTCTTCGTAGGGGAGCGCAATGAAAACTCAGCTTAGGCAACCCCGCCGCACACCACCTGCTGACACGCTGTAGAGTGGAGTGTGCGCAGCAAGGTTCG
>PNEQ01002466.1:5166-22978 GCA_003012365.1 Medauroidea extradentata
TTTTTTTTTTTTTTTTTTTTTTTTTTTTTTTTTTTTTTTTTTTTTTTTTTTTTTTTTTTTATTTCTGTAATCCCCAATAGTTCCGAAATTTATTATGTACCAAATTTACCATTCACATGTTGAATTGCCAAATAATTGCACAATTTTTGGCATTTTCTATAGTAAAAATTTTTTTGTTATATGCATTGATTGTGCGTGAATCAAAAAATCTGTTTTTTTTTCTCGAGAAAGGGAGTTTAGAGAGAGTCAAAATTAACATGAAAATAGCGGTTGGTTTAATGTTAAGTGATGCAACATATTTATTTATTCTGGTATTACATGCTTTTCATTAATTTTTGTTTGTAATAAGTAGTGATAAAATATATGTATATTTTATTAGGGTAAAATGAATTATGACAAAAAATTTTAAGTTTGAAATTATGTTAGATGCATAATATGCCAGAGTTGATGTCTCAGGAAATGGCACAGACATTAAATTATCTCACACATCGCTTAATAGGCAAGGAACGAACAACACAATCAAGTATAAATTACAGTAGAACCTCGATTTAATGAAATGCCATGGGACCCGAAAGTGTTTACTCTGAATCGTTTCGTTGAATCAGACTTCACCCCCTCCCCCCCAAAGTTCAATCCTCGGGCAAGTTTCGTCGGAATTTAAGGTAATTTTAAAAAAGTATAATGGCTCAAAAAAATAACGAAACACACTTACCGTCGATAGGTAAGCCACAGCAGTGAAAATAAAAGAAATCTGCAAAAAAACTTCCATTGGAACGCTCGGCGAGCATGCACATGGTGACTTAGGCTGTCCTTGTACGCGCCATCAACACGTGAGAAGTGATGACTAACACCCCCGGGCCGTCAATATTTCCGTTTCTCTCTGGCCCGCTCCACCAACAAAATTAAGGAAAATCCCATAAAAATAGTGAAAAAATTATTTTAAAATGAAAACTAAAATTAAAGTTTGCGAGACAATTGTAAAATAATAATTAAGTATGCGCGGCAGCCATTGTAGCTCGTATGCAGCTGTGTTCGTGAAACAAACTCATGTTGGTCTGCTAGCTAAAAATGAGCATTTTTTTTAGCATCGGTGAAACTAATTATTTACGTTTATGGTAATTAATTTGTTGTAAATAGTCTGCATAAATAATATGACATATTTTTTAATAAACTCGCTTGTTTTAACACAGGACGCGAGTGTAAATAATCACGCTGCACAGCACTGCATTTTATCGGTAATAGAATTAATAGAGCATGAGGCACTGCAGCGCTTTCTAACGGAGACGCGAAGTGCTATCTGTGAATTAGTTCTTGTGTGGTCCACTGCCGCGCTGTAAAGACTGGGTACCTAGATGATCACTCACTCGCCAGCCGTCAGGATGAGGATCCAGGCACGCGCTTGTTATGCAACACAGAGTCGCTCGCCCGGCCACGCCCGCGCATGTGTATCTTAAAATCACTCCCGCGGCCAAAGTTTTCAACAAATTTTAAAGATTAAATTTTTTGTTTCTCGACGGATGGTTTAAGCTTTTCTACGAAGAAATAAGTATATACGGCGGTCGGTGCTAGTATTTTTAAAGGACTTAACTTACAATTAATATTCAATTTTGTGAAAGTCAGTTATTTAATAATTTTTTTTTTTTGTTATTTTTTAAGGTTCCTAAAAGTCCTTTAGTTAAATCGCTCTTTTAGTTATTTCCGAGTTCGTTAAATCGGGGCTCTACTGTAGAATGGTTGCAAAAAAGGTATGAAAACAGCAAGGTTAAATGGCTGCATCTTAAATAGAAAATATAGCCGGGCAAAACATAAATTAACATATTCGGGGAAGTTAAATTACTCAATGTTAATGGCAGAAATTTTTTGTTCATATATTTGTGTCCAGAAACTGTTAGCCTTAAATATTGATATCCTTTTCTGGTGACTAATTTTAGTTCATAAATTTCTGTATTCTATTCCAGTTATATGAATTTGTGAGTTGTATAGGCCTTACAAACCATGGAATGTAACATATGTAGATTTTTAACCATATAGTCAATATTTTTTTTTATAAAAGTAATAATTTTATTTAAATAATAAACTAAAATAAGATACTTTGCATATATTTGTTACCACCAATATATTGATTGACATGTAAAAATTAGTGAAATTTACAATGAAATCACATGAAAATTATAAAAACAAGTTGACAGAATCGCATCTTCAAAATAGACGAAACAATAGAAATATTTTCACGGGAACAAGTTCACTACCAATATTGCTTTAGATTTGTTAAAGAGGAAAAATTTCATGCATGATTTTTGGGTTTGTTTTGATGGGATTGGCATCCACAGTAATAAAACTGTACGGAAATGTAATTTATTTCAGTACTTTATCAGCATATGAATTCATTTTGGCCCCAAACATTTTCCATTAAATGCTGTTGTTGCAAGGTCTTGACTTGTTAAAAAAAAGAGCAGCATTAAAATATTTTGGAATGTTATCATCGCCACATCTACAGACCTGAGCTTTGTAACAACAATCAGCTGTTGTAAACGTCTCAAGGCCTTTTTTTTTTTTTTTGTTTATCGAAAGTGTTTTAAATCAACTCACGTTTTAAATGCAATATTTGTGAGAAAAACTTTACAATTTGTATTTGGCCGTGAAGTAACACTGCCTATTCAACGAGGTCATGTCACCCACCACCTTGGATTTAAGTGAAACTTTTTCTATTCATTCCATTTATTGTTGAAAGAAACCCCTGAAATATTTCCATTGTATCTCAGATATGTAGTTTAAATTTTATAATGTTTTGAAATTTGAAGAGATCTGCATTGTCCATTTCTCATGAGGGACTCTATGTAAGGCACATGTACTAACATTTTTTTTTTCTCCACTGTAAATAATAAGATGTCTTTGTAATTATTCACAAATGTCAAGGAAACTATAAGGATTTCAGAAAAAAATACCCTATCAACTTGATAGAAATTATAAAAAAAAAAAAAAAAAAAAGATTAAGTATTTGAATGTTGATATTTGAAAAATGGAAAACATTTGTTAAGAAAATCTTAGTTTTTAGAATGTGGGCAAGATGGAAATTTAAAATTTCTGATTTTCAAAACAATCTCTCAAAGACATGAACTTTCTTTAAAAAGAATAAAACTGGTGGTTTTTACACTGTACAGTCTTGGATTGTTTCTGTATCCTTCGTTGTTTCAGGATATACGTAGCCTACAAAAACGTGTATTTAGCTACTTATTTAGTACCAACACTTTACAGTAAATCCCCAATATAACGACATCGGCGATCTAACAATATTATTTCCAGGAACCCTGGAAAAATTAATATTTAAAAAATTGATATAGTAAAAGCAAAGTGCTATAGATTGCAGTAAAACGTTATTTAAAAATAATTATGCATCTATTAAACAATAACGTACTAAAGTTATCATAAATTAGTTATATGCAGCTGTGAAAAAAAAACTGTTGAAGAATGCTAGAAACTTCGGCTGGAATATAGTTGAAGCACGCACCGGGTGAGTAGGCCGCCCGCACAACACCGACATATGTGAGACGTGATGACTAACGCTGCCTTATCTCCTAATGCTCCCTCGTACAACTCCGCGCTCTGTCCTGCCTGGACTTCTTTCTCACACTCCTCCTTGTGTCCTTACCTCAGCTATGAGTTAAGACACCTGACGTGGCATAGCAATGGTTATTTACGAGTGTAAAACATTCCGATAAGTGTAGTAACCTTAGGCCCTTCTAGCCTCTCAGTAAGGTTACGACAAAATTAACTACTTTAGGGACAAATTACTTTAGGCAGAAACAAGCAAAAAGATAACAACAACAATATTAATGTAACTATCCAGGGGGATATACTGAAATAACAACTCTGCGCCTCTCTTACGTAAAGCATTTTGCTTAAGTGGCTCAATACAGAGAAAATACAACCACGCATTTCAATTCCTATAAACTCAATCCAATATCCCCCCCCCCTTTTAATAGTATTGACATAACATATTTCAGTTGTAAATTTTGCATCACTCTACAACCCAACTGACACAGTATACAGAAGGTCAGCCAAAGCAATGGGCATGTTAAACAATATAATGATATTTACTTGCGAGGCTACTCTACAATTTTTCTGATTGGATCACCTGGAGGATCACGCAATTAGTCGCATCGTTCGGTATTCCACAAAAACGGAGTTCCTCAGCTCGGCAAGTCTAATCAAATCACCGTTTGTATCAGCCACATAATACTACTAAAATGAAAATCTCTCGGGTTACCTGAATCAGTTGACACTGGTACCTGACAAAGCGGAAGAACGAGTCCCAGTAGCTCCTGACGATCTGTCACCACACTCAGTGACTAAAAGAGCACGCCCACAGAGACGTAAAATACGCCGTGAAATGCGGTATAAGCTTCCTCTAGTAGCACTCAGCAAGATCGCCGCTCACTCGCAAAGCACTTTTAGAAAATTTCACGTAAAACGTACAGGAAACAAACCATTCAGTCCTTAAGCCTGGAAATTTAAACAAATGTATAAGGCACAACAACCTTTGTCCTCATTCGCCATTTCCAATAGACCGTTACTGAATCGCACAAAGGCATCACGAGTAGTAATGTGGTAAATTCATTCGCATCGGAATTGCAAAGTCCGCCAGCACACAGCTTAAAGTTAAATGCCCAGAACAAACTTTTACCGCGAACATACCCGTCCGCTAAGTATTACTGTACATTGACTCTCGAATGAATGTAAATTCCTTCGCGTCGGAATTACAAAATCCACCAACACACAGCTTACAGTCAAATGCCCAGAACAATCTTTTACCGCGAACATACCCGTCCGCTAAGTATTACTGTACGTTGACTCTAGAATGATTGTCTACTCAACTTAAGTAGCAGCGCGATCATCTGTCTCAATCGCAAAAACTAAACGCGCCCGTCCAGAAGTCCACAGCGTTCACCAGCCGACCGGCTTTTTTACCGCGGCTCGCAGCTCCGAGCGAAAACAGCACCATCGCTCTCCACGACACACACCGGTCTGTCCCTCTCTCTCTCTCTGTCCTCCCCTCCTCTGACTCTCCTACCCACAAGGCCAAGCTACTCCCCCTCCACCTCCACCTGCGTGCAAGCCTGTGCGCGATCGATAATCCTCCAGCCGCCTCATTATAGTCCATACGATCAGTGACGCTCACTAGTACTTCCTCCCCCTAAGCGCTTCAGAGACCGAGTCTTGACACATTCACTTAATCACTGTAGCGTAGCACGCTACATAAGGAACATTTAAGGAAAATCGTCCGCATTGAATTTTCCTTGGTGAATACTGTGCTGTAAGAAATGTTCACTAAAAATAAATTAATCCCCTCCACTCCTGATTGCACGCCAACCAATAACCATTCTCTCTCCCCACCCCCAGCCGACAAGCCAGATTGTGCTTATGTGCACGCGCATCAACTACTGACTGTCTGATAGTCACGTGCAACTCACATCCTGTCTCGCCACAAAGCAGAGCCTGTTCATCCTCTCCCACTCGGCGACTCGCTGCCGTCAGCCAATGTATTTGTTTCTGTGTCTTGTGTAAGCCCAGGGGGTTGGGGATTGAAGAAACGATACATTTGTTTTTTTTTTTTCACCCTCTTACAGCACGGCAAAAAAAAAAAAAAGAGCAGCATTGCACTCAGTCCGTAAAAGAAGAAAAAAAATATCCAGTGTTATATCATCTATTTTTCTCAGCGATAGAATTGAGCTCGGCTTGACCTTGACAACTTCACGCTGTATTATTGATCACTTGTCATGTGAGGCACGCGGCTATGTAAACGCTGCAGCATAAAAACAGCCTATGACGCAAATACAACAGTCCGTGTGCAGGCTGATAAGGTTTTTGTTTTATGCTCGCTCGGCAGGGGAGCAATAAGAATGACAGCAGCCAGCAGCCTTTATTCGCAGTACAGAGCATTAAACTGTTGCGTTGTGCATAGTTTCGTGATTTTTCCAATAGGCCTACGACTTATAGCGATGAGTAATTCAGTCATTTTATACGTGGCAGCATCTTGAAAAGTCCGTTTTTAGCCCTTTTCAGTGGTTCCTAATTCATGTCAATAACATGTGTTCCAGGTTTTTTTTTAAATACAGACTTTTTAAAAATCTTTGTCTTTTAATAAGAACTTTTTATAGTATCGCTTAAATTCTTATAATGGCGACAGGCTCTAACAGTTCTTGCACAATAATAAAAAAATTATGGCTGTACTGAAAGGTTTTTAATCGTTGCAGTATACTTTCAAGTGAATGATATGAGTTATTCTATGTTCTGTGTGCTTCGCGCCAGGGAGGCAAGATGAATGACGCGCGTCACTTACAGTGAGCTGAGATGGAGGCAAGCGAAGGCCAGCGGCCCGGCCTCTCCACCACTCCCCTCCCCTATCCTACACAGCCAGACCAAGTGCGCCGCACGGCCACTCACGTCACAGCACACGGGGGATTATGGAGAACCATTTTATTTAAAAGACACCTTTTCATTGTACAAAAATATAATTTCAATGAAAAACATGTTTTTTTTTTTTGTCAGTAATGGTTCTACATTAACTTTAAGAAAAAACAGATTTTAAAAAATTTTTTTGGGAAGGGGGGGGGGTCAAAACTAATTACCTCGGGACTAACGACATTGTTGATCTAACTACATAATTACCTGGTACCGTGCAATGTCGTTAGATCGAGGGTTTACTGTACTTGCAGGTAAGTAGAATAGAAAAGTTATTAAATTAATGTTTACACTTTTTGTGCACATTATTATTAATAAAATTACTGTTTGAATCTTAAACTCAAATTTTGTATCAAACTACTTTAACCACAGTGAGGTGCATAGGCTTATTTGATATGCACAAGTTTGGATGGTTTTTGATAGCTTAGGCCTAAGACAAGTGTTCAGTGGGAAAAAAACAGTAATTTCATATATGTATGAAATAGTGGCACTACTCCATACTGGAATAATTTCACCCCTCACCAGACCTCTATGTTAGGCGCTGAACAAAACCTCTCGCCCACAAATGCTCATTCAACTGCAAGAGTAAATCGGCTACAGGTATTTTTTTTTTTTTGTCTTCTTTCGCTGAAAATGCAATTGGCTCCGTTTCCTACTAAGATTAAATGTTCACTCTAGATGTTTAGTTCTCAGCTTTGATTTTCATTGAGTGTTGTCGCCCTGCTGTAATTTTGAATTTTTATTGAAACTGTCACAATTTACTAATCCCGCAGTCTTGCTTGTCTGACATATCAACACTTTTTTCTGGCTCGTTTTATTCTTAATTTTGTTTTACATCACAAGAGATTTGGAACTGTTTCATATTCTATGTTGGAGCACTAGGGATTCACATACGAAGGAAAGCAAAATAATTTTGTGAGTTTCATATTCCATTTTTGAACTGATTTGGTTCAAAATGATCTGCACAAATTACGTAGTAGGTCGGGGAAGTGCCTGGAACTTAAGAAGTTTATAATTTTCACTCTTTAAAACCCACTCCAGGCATCTAAAAATAATTTTTAAAAAATTCAGTGATCTTACAGTACTATATTTACAATTCTGTATTCATATACCACAACTTTTAAAATAACTGAAAATTTGTATATTAAATCAATAAACTGCTATGCACGAAAATTCAGAGACCAAGTTGTTAGTGAATGATGAGTTAGTGGAAAGTTACACAAGTAGTGTTCCTGGGATAAATGTTTTACTATAAATAAACCTGAACCACAAATATCAACTATAGGTTTATACAGAGTTCAATTAAGCTTTATTAACAGTTTATCCGTAAATTTTTAAGTATTTCTGTATGCAGTTTCAACAGAGTGTACATTTTATGTAGGCAACATTACTTTTTACTACCAAACTGCACCACACACATTGAATGAATATTTTCATTTTATATTTAGACGTGCACTCTAATTGATTGTAAATTCGCAGCATTATTTGGTGCAAACACATCATTGCTATGTGGTTCATATATGTGCTTGTGAAAAATTGCATTATAGCAAGTCATGTTAGTCATACCTTGTGTGAGAACTATCAAAATATTTGTGATAACGAAGCAATTGAGGTAATGAAACCATATTTAGTATTTTAAAGTAAAATTAATTAATGCATGTTTTAATTAATTTTATGAACTTATATTTTAGTTTAGAAATATATTTTACTGTGCATAATTTTGCAGCTCAAAATCCTTTTATTTGTCTCCCATATGGTCTTAGAAGTATATGTTTGAAGCTGGACACTTGCCTAAATGACAGTACTTTATTTCTGCCCACTCATGAAATTCCTAATATTTTCGTTAAATGCGGAGCATCAACAATGTTTTATTCGTATATTAAAATTTTGGTTCATAAGAAACAGCACACAAGCATAAGTAATTTATAACTTTTTTATAATAAATTACGAAAATTGACACTCAAACTCAAAGGGCTGAAATTTTTCATTAGAGTTTGCTTATAGCTGTAAGTAGCATCATACTAGACTACTTAATTTCTCCTGAAAATTAACATCATACAATTTGTTGGTGTTATATGTACTCGTAATTATTTCAGTTAAATTAGGCACGTTCACAATTCGCAAAGTGAAGAAAAAAGTACTGAAAATGCCACAGCCTTACAACTGATGGTATATATTGTAGGATAAAAAAAGCTTAAAATGAATCTTGTAGAACCCTAAGAACACCCAGATAATTACATTTGTTACTAATTTTCTTACAAGTAAATTTCTCAAGTTCAATTATTAAGTGGCCTGTGGAAGTAGTAATTTTGTCTTACAGAACATATTCATGCCGTTACTTATGAAAACAAAGTTACCAACATAGACCTACCAAAGAAAAGGAACTGATTACATAATGTTGCAAAATTTTAATATTAAATTAAATGTACCGTTATGGAAGAAGCTTTCAAATTAATTAGTGAATTACGTGTTCACGAAGAGAAATTAATACAGAATGACCCCACCCCCCTTTCCCAAAAAACAGGAAATTAAGTTTCAACCCATTAAATTTGAGAGAACCATCGAACTAGAAATTTAATAGCTTAGCAATCCTGAAATGCACTAAAAATCACTACAATCAATATCTATATATATATATATTACGAATTTCTGTCAGTCGAAATTTATGTCATTGAATTTACGCATTGTTTACTTGTGGTTGAAAAATTTTGGCCTACTAGTATAAACTCAACGTAACATTTCAATGGTTAATATCTACACCAAAGTGATATTTGTGTGCGTGAGAACTAAAATGGAAGAAAAGGCTTCGCTGGGAAACGAAACATTGATGTGTTTGTACAAATGTTCCTCGCATTAGAACAAACCCTTTTACGAACATTATTAACCTGGTATTCTTTGACATAGTAATTCACATTTCTTCAACACAAAAAATAAATAACTTGCGATCAACGCATTGGACAACTAAACAAGACATATTTGCAGTGTAGGACAAGTCTGTAAAAGTGATGAGCTGTGTTGAAGGTCAGTGACCGGTTCTGTTGGGAGGAGACACGTCGCTAGGGTGAGGGGGTAAGGGAGGGAGGGGTGTCTCGTACCTGCTTCTGTGCGGGCGGAATGAGTAGTTGTCAGACTGTCCGCTAGGTTTGCATTATGTCAGCGCTCAAGTGACGGTGGCGATTGTGGCGGGCGAGCTTACCACTTTAC
Source organism: Medauroidea extradentata (assembly GCA_003012365.1). NCBI lineage: Eukaryota > Metazoa > Arthropoda > Insecta > Phasmatodea > Phasmatidae > Medauroidea > Medauroidea extradentata. The sequence continues at coordinate 14,833 of PNEQ01002466.1, forward strand.
TTTCCTCCCGGAAAACCGCGTGGATATTTTAACCTGGGCGTGCAACTTCTATACCTATATATATAATATATATGTGTGTCTATATATATATATATATATATATATATAGACACACACACATATATATATATATATATTTATTTATTTTTTTTTTTTCAATGGTCCCGCTGACTTGGCAAGAAATGTTATAGAAAAAGGGAGGAAGGGAGTGTTTCTCACTTCCTGCTCTTCCATCATCACTACTCTTATTTCTTTTTCTGCTCCATCTTCTTCCCCAGTCATGCTACTGTGCTCTAAACATCACTGCAAAACAACATGAATTTTTCGTTTGTCATTATCCACATTCCTATCCACAAAAGTATTACGAGTAAGTGTTTACACAATACATGGGTAAAAAAAAAAGATGTCTCGATGCTCGGAAGTTTACGTGCTTCTTACGCAGCTGGGTTGAAGCTGTCAGTTACAACATATGCAGCTCGTGCAATTTATGACAGAAAAAAATGTTCATGGTTGCAGAAGCAATATGGGAAGTGAACTCTGGCATCTTGTAATCTGTGATCTTTTTGTTTAGGAACAAAAAGGTGACACTGATCTTTTTTTTTAGTGAGAAGTGTCACATAAATAAAAAAAAGGTAAAGTTGCTACTGGCCTAGCACAGCGAATATCATGATATCTCGAAGAGGAGCTGGAAACGGCAGGCAAACAGCAGTCTGTGTGTGTATCACACATACGTACACACATGTGCGCACGCGCACACGTGGCTGCTGAGAAGGGTGACTCACTTCAATGGCTCTCCTCCACCACCTCCGACCATCTCTCTGTAACCAGTTAGAATGTGTTATTTCTTTTCTCCTTCTCCCATTCCTCCTTGTTTCTTCCTTTGTTGCCAGTCATGTAGGCTGCTGCATCTTGGAATCTATGGCATCTTACATTAACCAGTATTTTCAACAAATGCCTTACATTAAATAATGTTACTAAAAACATTTGTTCCATGGTTGTGTTTGAAAAGTTGTATTTGCATCTTCGATCGTTCTTAGCTGCAGCAACATGCACAGCCACATACCTCACGTGTCGAGTGATTAAAACACAGCAGAAGTTGTCAAGGTCAAGTAGGTACTGTCCAAGCTCGATTATAATGCACACAACCTGGTGTTGAAACTAGAAGAAAAAATGATTGGTATAATGCTGAATCTTTTTTTTTCCCCTTCTCTTAGCCGCAGAGTGCCATGCTATCCCTTTTTTTTTTGTTGTGATATAGTGTAAAAAAAAAAAAGAATGTGTCATCTCTTTTTACTCCCCCACCGACCCCCTGGGCCCTCGTAAACCATGGAAACAAAAGTGATGGCTGGGATAGAATGGGTGGGGGAAAGACAAACATTGTGGCTCTACTTTGCAGCCAGACAGGTTGCAAGTTGCACGTGACTAACAGTTATGGGTGGCGTAGCTGCGTACGGCTACGACATAAGCTTGAGAAGGCACTGCAGTTGATGCATGCACATGAAAACACAATCTGGCTCGGGGGAGAGTGAATATAAATGGGCTGGCGCAGACTGTCAAGAGGGGTGGTTTCTATTTTTAGCAGTGCGTTTCTCAGAGTAGTACAGCACTCGCCAAGAAAAAACATGAATGACCAACGAAAGTGTAATAAATGCTTATAATTTTCACATAAACAAGGGATGGTCGTAATAAAGGGGCTCATAACAACAGGATTTTACTGTGTGTAGTTTGTAGGTTTGTTAATTGTAACTGGCACTACTTGAGTTCAATGAAACAAAGGGAAATGGGGAAAACTGTTAAAATCTGTAGCAGTTGTGATTTGAAGTGAGAATGCCAAATGATGCTTGAAGGCAAGCTACCCTTACGACAGTGAAAGAAAAAACATCATGCTGCTCATATCTCTGCCAGCCCCCTCCCCCTTTTCCATACCCAGAGTTATCTCATCTGCTCTCATAATGGACCTCTCAAGTGAATTTCAATGAGAACACCCACATTACTTGCATATAAAACGAAATCGATGTGTGTTGAAATTTTTAAATTTGAAGTCAATTTGATGTAACTACAGCTACTTTAAGTTCACGCTTTTAAAACGCCAGCGGAAACGTGCAGTGACATCACAAGCCATTGTACACACGGAGCCTTGGCTAGCTAGCCGACTGCTTTCGCACTCCGGCGGAATGCCAGTCTACGCTTGGTAAATAAAAATTATTTTGAAGTCTGTTATGATGGTTCATTTGGTTATATGTATGTAGTCAGTTGTAAAATGTAACAAATTTCATATTTCAAAGGTATTCGAGTAGGATGTTTTATAAAAGTTTAGTGTTACGCACATTGTTATATCGTACAATATCAGAGCAATATCCAAGCACTGTAATACGCAATAATACATTAAATAAACATGTTTACTGGCGCAAACCATTACTATATTTAATTATTTATTACCCCTATATTTACTTTACAATAGAACCACACCAAGTGTCGGCCACGATAGTGCAATGGTTACTCTCTCGGCTGATATTGGAAAATTTAAGTGAGTTCAATAATCTTTCGGGTTAGTATAATATTGTTTCTCAGATTTTGCGTGGAACCGTCGATTCTTTATCCAAATTTAATATCTTGTATAATCAATAGTATTTTGTATTTCATTACGAATGTTAGGTTCATATGCAATACATATATTTATACAGCACAGAATACTTCTGGGCTATTGTGTGGTTTTGGTTTAGCGTACCACAAAAATAAAAATTGTTATTTATGTTGTATAACAGTGTAGCATAAACCTACTGCAGTACTATTTACCACTAATGACGTGTTCATTACGTAATATGTGAAGTAAAGAGTGATTGAACACACACAAAATAAACACATTTAGCCTATATGCAAGCTTAACCATATATGACCTATTATTTTAATGTAGGTACACTATCCTACCAGATCACATAAAAAAATCACTTTCGCGATTCACATTCAATTAAAATCACTGTTTCTTCCACGTAAATATGCCATTTAGACATTGTATTAAGAAGGTTGCGGAAAGGAAAAGTAGATGGTTTAAAAATATTAATAAAATATATTTGTATCAGACGCTTGTGAACTATCTAATAGTATTATTTTAAAAATACATGAAGTGCGTGGGTTTTGAACCTGTATCCTTAAATATAGCAACAAAGTACCGTAACCAATACGCTACACTTTGCTCACTGAATGCTATGCTAGCTTAAGCCTTTATATGACCAGTGCTGGCCATTATGTCTTGCAATGTGGACCAATCAAAATATGTTTTCGATCGCCTGCTGCTTCCCTGAACTATGCTTGTTTCCCATTCCTAAACTATAATGCTAAGAAGAAAAATTATTTTTGGTGTCTTCATATTTCTACATTGTTAACAACATGGTATACATTTCAACGTATTTAAAATTTCATGCAAGGGGTCCATTTAACCACTTTTCATACACTCTTTCTGATTTTTTTTTATTATTTACATTAAAATTAAACAGATTAGTTGAGAATATCAGAATATTGCAATTAAAGCTTTGCAGTTTTCTTTGTTCCATATAGCTGAGTAGTTGGCATTTTTATTTAACTGTTTTCGGAAGCAGTGGTTATCCCTATAGGAAATTCAGGGCATTGATAGTACTTTGAGGGTGCAGATTGCACACAAGTAATTAAGTTTGTGTTTACTTTTCAGACGGTAGAGTGCACAGCTGATGTTGACCTCACGAAGGACGAGAGTGAAGGAGGTATGGTGAAGCCTTTTAAGGAAGTGTTGGCGACAGTGAAGCAGGAAGTGCAGGACCAGTTAGTGGTGAGTGTCTTTGTTTCTTGATAGAGTCATTGAAGTAGCTCCATATTGTGTGCTTTTCGTGATGTTGGTTCTTAACGGCTTGTAAAGGCTACGGAAAGAAGAGGAATGTGGAAAACATGCCCATAATCTGTAGTAAGGTTAACCACCCAGGTCTCAACATCAGATAATCACAATCATAGCACCAGAATGCCATACACCCCCACATCTCTTCAATTTGAACTTTCCTGCAACACCCTAGGGCTGCTAGGGAAATCAATCACGCTTCCACCGTCACTATTACTCAGTGTGCCCGAACTCGCTGCCTGATGAAGCTGGCCGAGCCAGCGAAACACTGCAACCGTGCACCTGCCAACAATGTGTTTGTCCCTTTGTATACTTGTGTTTACCATTAAGAAGGATCAACCTGTGAGTACCTCAATCTCTTGTCTATTTATTTAATGTGTTAACCTTGTGACACGTCGGGTGATACTTGAATGAAGCTTACTTACATCATCGGACCAAATCCTGGTCACGGCACCACAAATGTGATGCGTCAGCGCTGAACTTGAATGAAACTATATTACCATCGTCGTTGACCACAAATCCTGGTCACAGCACCAGAAATGTAATGGGTTGGCTGACGTAAAGATGAAGTTACATTACTAGTAGTGGCCAATGGTGATCGTATAGTGGTCCATAAGAAGCTATTTGCAGCAGTCTACTCAAAAAATTAAAAATTTGTTGGCGTGATTGTTTTCTTAAATAACCTTTTAAGAAATCAGTTTTAGATTTCAATCATAACAGTCCCTAAACATCAGCCTGACACTCCCAGGAGAGAACAGCTCAACCTCAAAAACTTCATGAATTTAAACAAAGTTTGAAAAAACTAAACAAGTCATGACATCTTAAGACCTTGTTACGGAGTTTTGCAGTGATTTCGAAAAAATTTTTTTGTTGCTACTCATATCAAAATTTTGGTGCACAGTTTTGACACTTATATGTTATAATTTGTAGCTGAATTTTTTTTGTAGAATTGTACTGAACGGTTTTTTAGATTTCATTACCCAAAGTACCACGTTTTTCGTCGTGAAAATAAGCAAAAATGAAGGAAATTATTTTTTTTCTGGCGAATGGTACATTATTTTAAAAAACGCGTCCACTGTATTGTGCATCGTGTGATTGCACATTGACTCAAATTTTTTCAAAACTTTTGGTTTAAAAAATATTTGAGTTATTTGCACCAGCCTAAAAAAAACTCAGGAACAAGCCCTTAATTACACCATACTCGCGAACGCACGAGCCATCCACTCAGCAACTAAAGCACTGAAAAAAAATTTGTTTGACTATAGAATACTCATGGCTGCTCGGCCACCTCTCTTCCACACAGTCCAAGCACCGTTCCAGCCAGCCATCATTGTTCACGCCGAACAACAAGTTCCGCACAACCATCTCACTCTATGCTCGAGCAACCAGTAAACATGGCTGACCCCGCAAAGCTTGCTCTCTCCCTGCAAAGCCACTAATGGCCACCCAACGCACCAAGGTAAAAACGTAACGGAACATTTATACTAAATTAAATATAATAATAAATTACAAACTTTGTACAACAAAACAACCTGTAAAGTGAAAATATTCTTCTGTAAACTGTAATTATATAATAATTGACACAATAATTTTAAAAAAATTTGAACTGCATGTCATTCCATTGGCCCAAGCCAGCTCGCGCAAACATATTACCGTCTCTCTTGCACACTCAACAAGTGGCGGCACACGTGCACTTTGTGAAAAGTAAAAGTATTAGAAAAACAGTCAATTCTAAATATAGCAATTCCAGGGACTGGTAGGCACACCTGTGCCATCCAACTACACTTGCCAACAATTCACCCAGCCCTGAGTTATAATAATAAGTAAACTGCAAGTGATAATATTAAATTTAAATTAAAACACAAAGTTGCCTCAGCCTAAACAAACCAAATTAAATACATATAGAATTTAACAATTTCAAAACTGATACAGATAAAATGCCAAACAATACCTTACCAAACTCCTGTCAACAATACCCTAAATAATTTAATAGATAATAGCAAATTAAATAAATCAAACATAAGGAAATAAATAAAATAAAATCAAGACATGAAATAATAAAGGCCTAAGTTGTGGGTGGACCGCCTCACAACCTAGCAGCCAAAGCCATTGTCTCATATGTGTTCTGCAGTAAGGTACAGTATTTCTTTGAGGAGAAAGTGACATGCAGGCCAACCACTTGAGAGTCTGGCTTCTCCATACACGCCAGAATTATCCTCATTAACTACTTGTGGAGTTGTCAGGGCCACTACAGAGATCAGTGTCTTTCTGGAACTCTTTAAATTGAGAGTCTCGCGAAAAAACTTCCATTGGAACGCTCGGCGAGCGTGCACATGGTAAGTTAGGCCATCCTTGGGCACGCTATCAATACGTGAGAAGTGATGACTAACACCGCCGAGCCGTCAATATTTCCGTCTCTCTCTGGCCCGCTACACCGACAAAATTAAGGAAAATCCCATAAAAAAAAACTATTTTTTAAAATAAAAATTGAAATTAAAGTTTGCGAGACAATTGTAAAATAATAATTAAATATGCCCGGCAGCCATTGTAGCTCGTATGCAGCTGCACTCGTGAAACAAACTCGTGTTGGTCCGCTAACTAAAAATGCTTTGCACGCTAGCATTTTTTTAGCATCGGAGAAACAAATTATTTACGTTTACGGTAATAAATTTGTTGCAAATAGTCTGCATGAGTAATATTACGTATTTTTTTCATAAACTCTCTTGTTTTATCACGGGACGCGAGTGTAAATAATCACGCTGCACACCACTGCATTTTATCGGTAATAGAATTAATCAATAGAGCACACTGCACTGCAGCGCATTCTAACGGAGACGCAAAGCACTATCTGTGAATTAGTTCTTGTGTTGTGCACTGCCGCGTTGTAAAGACTGGATACCTAGATACTCATTCACTCGCCAGCCACCAGGATGGGGATCTAGGCACGTGCTTGTTATGCAACACAGCATTGCTCGCTTGGCCGCGCCCTTGCGTGCGTATCTTAAAATCACTCCCGCGGTCAAAGCTTTCAACGAATTTTAAAGATTTTTTTTTGTTTCTCAACGGATGGTTTAAGGTTTTCTACGGAGAAATAAGTATATACGGCGGTCGGTGCTAGTATTTTTAAAGGAATTAACTTACAATTAATATTCAATTTTATCAAATTCAATTATTTAATATACAGTGAACCCTCGATAACTCGGACCTCGATGTCCCGGACTTCGGATAACTCGGACAGGATTTTTAAAAAAAATTTAATAATTTTTAATTAATTATTTTTTGCTTAAAAGACATAAAAAATCGTTTCTGCTGGATTTAAATTCATCACATTATATTTTAGAACAGTATTAAACTTTATAACGAAGTCGTCCATCGCTACAGTAAATATCTGGCAAGTTCCGTGTGATAAAATGTAGCTAGCGAGGCGCGCGACGCGTGAGTAAAGATGCAACGCAGCAGGCCGAAATCTCTCTTCTTTATCTTTCCTCCCTCTTCGTCCTGCGAGCCAGGCACGCACGTGTGTCGTAAATAAAACATTTCAATGTGGGTCTTGTGAAATGACGGTAACTACGGGTTATAATGACACATAAACGGAAAATTATTTTGTTCTGATATGTACAATGAATTCACGGTTGCAAAACAATTTGTCCCGGACATTAAAAAGAAAAATTAAAAATCATTGCTTTGCATTGCGATGTAAAAAAATTGGTGAGAAGGTTTTACGCCCCTTTAACAACAATATTTTCAAGAGCTGATGTGGGTGGTGAAAGAACAACACAACATCCATGCCCGAGCCGGACACAATGAGTCACGCTCTCTGGTTGATGATGCTCTGTTGATAACGTAACGGCGTCTGGAGAGTTGTAACGTTTCACTGGAAATAATAGCGTACATGTAATGGACCGTAAAATGTAAACGTCTTATGCGGTATAATTTTAAACGATTTTCGTTGAGTGACGCACGTGAATGGATTAACAAGATTTTGTAGTCTTAATTTTTCCATTTTACTATACACCGACAAAATCTTTTTCTTTATTTTAGAAGAAATGTTCACGTCATGAACGAGTAAATATAGAAAAAAATGCACATTTGTTATATTCTACACCAAAAAAATTTAGAAGGTAATTTTTTGAAAACCCCTTAGAATGGCCGCACCTCATTTTTTGGGCCTAAAATTTGGTCAAAAATATGCGGCGATTACGCAAGTAAATACGGTAACTCTGTAGAACATGATTAAAATTTTATTGCTTTATAATATGACAATTTGTGTAAGAATACAGC
>PNEQ01002468.1:0-15802 GCA_003012365.1 Medauroidea extradentata
TAGAAACCAATTTTTGTCAGCTGTAGAAACGTATTTTACTCGGAAACTATCGCAGGTTTGCCATTTAGATACACGGCAATTTAAACTTCGCGCCGAGTTTTGCACACTGAGCCGCCTAGGTAGCGGTAGTGTCGATGTCCCCAGCATCGCCAATGTTAAAGTATAGGCCGTGTCCGGTATTATCCTCTACTGTATTTGGTTTTAGTCCCTTTTTCCAACACTAAGTGTCAATTCAAATATGGCGCTACAACATAAGAACGTGCAGCAGATGCACCAACTGAACGGTATTTTCCCGGGAATGCTTCATGTTCATCTGCATTATTCATTTGAACTGTACGTATTTTCAATATTGTACGGGTTAATTTGGAAGTATTTTTACTATTAGATTAATTTGTAGGAATGTCATTGTATTCAGAACAAAATTTATTTTTGTTTACTTTTTTTCTTTCCTAGGCGTGGCATTGGAGTGTTTTGACAACATGGCAGTTTCGTATTAATTGTTTGAAGTTTTGTCATATTCAGATATTTCGAATTTTGCGTTATCTTCCGATATAAATTAACGAAATAAAATGGGCGTTAAAGATCAAAACTATCCAAAGGCATCAAGTAAGTAAGCAACTATTATGAAACAGTGTTGAAAATGTTGTGTGCTCTTTGTTTTTAACTAAATACATACGGTAATTACTTATGATTGACATGTTTGATTTTATTAAATAGCATGATTATGACTTTATTTCAGGCACATACAGACCCTTAATAATTAACTTATGAGCGTGCCAAAATTTTAGTTGAACCAAGTAAGTTAGCCTACTTAGGACTTAGTAAAACTTCCTATGTGTTTTGAAAGCGCAGACGTATTTTTATTAAAAATGTAATAAAATATGATATAACTGAAAACATAATATTCAGCAGATACTTCTAGGCCCTACAAAAGAGGGAAGTAGATGGGGGTTAGAAGTTTGTTTGAGGTAGGCCTAAGCAAAATGCTTGTAAAAATATATCCTGGGAAAAGAAAAAAAAAAAAGGTACCTAACAACCAGATCCTGGTGTTTCCAATTTAACAACTAACATGTTTTAAAACAAAGTCTAGCAACTATTGCATGGTTTACCACAGTGACATTTTACTAGGCCACCAATTTTAGGCCTATATTATTAATATTGTGCTCAAAATAGTATACAGTAAATATTAGGTGTAAATAAGTTACATTCAAAACGTTTCTATTAGTCTATGACTAAAATATAGCTAGATTTTTTTATTTTACAAAACATTTTCTATTGTGAACTGCAGTTTCTTACTAAAAATATCAAGCAAATAATTATCCATTCACATTGATGCAGAAGAAAATGCAAACAGTATTAAATTCCTTGGGTTAAATGTAGATATGGCACACAATTTAAACTTGGAACAGTCTGTCTGAAGAATACCACAGTTGCATCCATCTTCCTCTCTCTTTGTCTCTCTCTGTAGTAGCCTGAATCAGAATGTTTTCACACCAGCTTAGTACATTTCTCGCAGCCTGTTCACACATACTGTGTTTTGTGGAATCTTACTAAATGTATGTAATTTTAAAGGAGACATGTAATTTAGTGTAGTCTGCGAGCTACACATAATTATAAATAGATCGAGAAGAAATCAAACTATTATTTTGCTCAGATGTGTATTTTAATTACATAGCCTACAATATATGTTCACTGTAACTGGTTTACTGCCTTGATACTACTACATACGGGGATACGGGAATCAGTGGGAGATGAGCATTTAGCCGAAAAACCTCTTCACCTTGCTCAGTATTGAATAACCACAAAAATGGTGTGTCGTCGTGTGTGCTGCGTCATTTAAATATTCTTAAGAGATGACAGACGTGTTGAAATTAATTACTTTTTTTACAGATTTGTCCATGTTAAACTTTTTAACGACTTGCTGTAATCTTACTTGACTGTTACTAACCATGCACCATTCCTAAGGCTTTGTCACACTTAAGTGCTTTTTAAATAGAAAGTATTATTTTAAAAATGCCATGTGTAATACTACCTTGGAAAGTAGGTTACCCTCAGTGACTTAAATAGGCCTACAAAATATGTTTGTGCGACATTTTCATAATTTTCAAATCAAAAACAAAATAGGTGACTATATAAAAAAAATGATGAAAATTGCAAAGTAAATAAACTACAATTTTCTTTACCTACATCTACTTTTCATCACTGTAGAAACATTTTTAGTAAGAAACTTTACCTGTAAAACCAACAGTTTAGCCAGTACATGATGAGTAGTGATTCTTAATATTTACCAGGAACTATATTTCTTATTGAGCATAGCCTATGTATTGTATTGGTCCAAAGACCTCCTGGCAACGTGCGAGTGCGATGACAAGGGACATTTTACCGATTTTACCTTTTTTTGTATATATCTGTGCTTATTCTTTTTTTGTATTTCCACTCTAACCCTACACTCCTACAATAATGATATATGCCTACAAACGAGCATAAATAATGACCATCACATTACACACTGAATATGCTCAAGCGATACACTACTGAATTTGTACAAAAAGTTTGCAACAAACAATCGTTACAATTTTTTACCCAATACACCTGTACAATTTAAAAAACAATTGTTTTAACAACAAACTCACTCATCAGTTGCCCAACTTTACCTGTTAAACTGCAACCTGTAGGTCACAACTCATCTGAAGTTTAGAACGTGTTAGGAATTAATGTCCGTACTTTAAATAAAATTATGGGTTTTGTAGTGCTTGTGATACAAATGTAATTTATTTCTTATTCTACATTTACGTGATCTATTGCATCGTTAAAAATAATTAGAAATAAAAAATTTAAAAGTCTGTATTGTCCGTGACAGAAACGAGCGGCCCTGGACATGGCAGAGATGGAGCGGGACTGACGTTGGATAATTACTGGAAAAACTGGTTTAAGTAACAGTCGTTTATTAATACCTAGACAGCGAAGAAGTCATGCGCGCGAACATCAATACTGTGTTATATCGTTAAAGAATTGGGTTGCCGCATAACTTCCAGGGCCGCTCGTTTCTGTCACGGACAGTAATAGGGATATTATTTCTACGTGCATTAAAAAAATATTCATTTGGACCCTCCTAAACGCAAATTGTGTGTGCACCACTGGTGAAATGAAATTCATACCTACAGTACTTATAGGCCTAGCCGTCTGTATGTATATTTATAAATATTCACTGTCGCAAAACAAAAATTTTATAAAATATACATGCATACACATAAAAAAAAGTGCAATAATAAATAATAAAGTATCAGAATACAGTATTTAAAAGTACAGAACAAAAATTACAATAAAGTTACATAAAATTAACTTATGGCACAGAAAATCATTCATCTACACTGTAATAGGCTTTATTAATCAGATAGTTATTAAGTCTCTGTTATTACAATCTGACGGTCTCCATCTAGAGCAATTCTTTGCTCAAGGGGACAATTTATATTTTTTTGTCTATGTATGTATGTGTACTTAACTATGTACAGTATATAGGATAGTTAATATGTATGTATGTGACACCTAAAAAAAGTTCAGTTTTGAAAACAGTTAACTTATTAATTTTATAAAAGTGCTGATGTGTTTTGGCCACTTTATTAATACTTTTTTAGCAGAGTGATAAGGAACACTGAAGATATTTATTAGTGTGATGTGATGAGGTATGAATATCCTGTTTTTATCTAGTGTTAGTGAGTGAATATCTTCATTTTTTGGACACTATTTGTTGGTTAAGAAAAAAAATTATAACGTTATAGATATGTACCGGTAAGCTAGGTAAAGTGAGAATTTTTAGCCTTTTGAAGTACAAACTACAGGAATTTGGTACTGTTTGAATGGAAGCTATGATGTACACATAATGAAGATTGTCTTTGAAAATGGAGTTTATCATTCTCTTGTAAGAAAACATTGTACTTTCTGGAAAAGGGAAGAAATGTGAGTTGCTAGAAAAAGTCAAGTAGCATTGCACTTCCTGTGTCGTATCACACTGACAGAATTTTCCGCGTTCATGGCCACAAAGTCGTATGAGTGCAGTCATATTATTGCAATCTCAATCCCACTGCATACATAAGTTTGTTGAAATCCAGTGTAGCTGATAACAACGTAGGCCTCGCTTAGTTGCCATCTGATGTTGTAGCACTTACTGACTCAGCAGTGCAGTGACTGGCAAAAGCAGTGCGAACATGTGAAGAAACTCAAGGAAATGTACTGGAAATACGACAGTTTGTTGGACATGGCTTTCAATAATTAGTGTAGTTAAAACTAGCAGGATGGCGACAGTGACAGTAGTGTCAGAACAGTACGAACAGTGACTTTGCATGGAACGCCTGCAATATAAGCGGACTCTAAAAATAGTTTACGGTAAGAGAAATTGTTTGCTACACATTTATTGGGCGAGTAGTTTGTTGGCAGGCAGAGTGGGATAAGTAGTCAATGCTTAGGAGGTCAATGAGGGAGTGGAATTTACTTCCGTAGGAGTTGGTGACTGTTAAGAGGGTTGGAAAGTTTAGGAGGGGATTGAGAGGAGGTTACAGCTTGTCACTGGACGGCTGCCCAATTGCAAGTTGTTGTTATGTTGCAACACTGATTATCCTGTTATATACTCTCTCCTCTCCCTGTGTGGCACAGATATTAGCCTGGTGATTCAACTACAGCCTACGGCACCTATTGTCAGGTCTTCTCATAATTCTGCAGAGCAGTAGTCAGGATTGTTTGTTCTGTATGACTGTAACAAACTGCTTCATACTTCATCGTAGTTGCTGTGCTTTGCGAAATATGCCACGTGCCAAAAAATTATTTGGGTCCTCAAAATAAAATTTTACGTAAGGGCTAGTTAAAATTTGTACAGTAATATAATACAAATATGAACAACACTACTTGTTTTAACAGTTGGAAACTAATTTAAGATTATTTCTCCTAGTAAAAAACTTGCTAATTATTATTTTAAGGCTCGGTTTCAGTCTCCATGTAGAATTTTATTATTTTCGCTTTTTTGGAATTATAAGAAGAAAAATGTTTTATATGCGATTACACCTCAAATTCTATTTACATTTTGCTACAGTGCAGACCTTGAGATTTAGCTGTTGACTTACGCCACAATAAGCGTGGCAAATTTTTTTATATTCATAGTTTGCCAGACTAATTGTGACCTAACTATGTGTTAACTAGCTCTATTGCCTCAGTTGTACTATAGCACCAAGTAAATAGAATTTGCGATATAGTGGAAAACAGGAAAAACCTGGAAATGTCAGGGAAATTTGGTGTGTCAGGGAAAACAAGGAAATGTCAGGGGATTCAGGCATTGTGCAGGGAATTTTGTTGAAGACATGAATTGTCGGTTTGTCATTTTTACACAGTAATTTGATTCATTTATCTACATAAAAAATTATAATATTCCGGTTGATATATTATTTATAGTGTACCGACTGCCTTTATATTTTATTGTCTTCATTGAAATATTACGATTTTATGTTGGTTACACTGAGAAAATAACATACACAGTAAAAATTTCAAAGTGATATTATGATGAATGATTGTTCAAAATAAACTTGATTCTTCGTCTGAAGAGTTAAATGTTTCTTCTAAATGTATATATGCTATACATGAAATGACTGCTGTGGTGGTAGTATGCAGACATAGTAGTTTTTATTAGGCTTATATTTTTTTGTGAGAATAGGTGCAACTATGTGAACTTTGTTTTAAAATTTGACTTGTTTTGTGAAAGGGTATTTGCTAACTCAAGTACAGCACCAAATTCTGTACCTGTGATGAGTTATTTGAATCAATCATTTGGTGAGTAATGTTATGATTTAATTTAAGGCATATTAAAATCAGATTTAATTTACATTTGGTTGTGATTTCTGGTCAAATATTTTTCAGAAAAAAAAAATTGAATTTGTTACAGTAAAATATTTTAGTTATACAAATGTCAGGGACTTTTTTCGCAGGAACTCTGTAGCCACCCTGAATAATGAATTTTGAAGTGGAATAGAATTTTGTTCAGTGTTGTAGCCCTCGGCATTTCTTTAAATGTGGAATACATAAGAACTGTGTGTCTGTACCAGCAGGCTACACAACAGTGAATGTTCCAGTCCATTCAACACAAGATATACTGTCGTGCAACAATGGAATGTTACTTCATTGTATACTGGTGTCAATTAATAGTTCCAGTGTGTACCATGCTAGTGCAACGAGACTATTATACAGGATTTGTTATGTTACACTATACTTTTGACTTATACGCCCAAGTTCCTCTGATCCTTACAGCTAAAATCATTTATTTCCATCTTCTTTATTTATAATTTTTGTTTTACCACAATTAAGATGTCAAATATGAACTTAAATAAAAAATTAATGCATCTTGTCATGTAGGGCCTATAGTGTTTTTTTTATAATATCCCTACCATTTTATGTAGGCCAAAGTTAGACATAACTTTGTATTAGAGCCTGTTGTCTTGTATGACTTGTTGACTTATTGCAAATAAATTAATACTTTTGAAAAATTTTACGCAATAACAAATGGAATGAGTGTACGTGGTTCAGTACTACTGGCGAGAAGTAAGCCCTATCACTGGAAATTTTCTGACTTTGATACTTGTTTGACTATTGTGATCTTAGCTTTTTTGTACATTATTTTAGATTTGTACATAAATGAATAGTTGTAGTTACTTGTGAGATTTGTACTAGCAGCATTAGCCTATTCCTTTATGATTAAAACCCTGCGAGGTTGCACTACGTTAACAATGACTCATATTCTTGAGGACCTGGGTTCAATTCATTCAATTCCAAGCTCCGTCCATCCTGATTCTGACAATCCATAGTTTTTCAAAATTGGTCCAGGCAAATATTGGGATGGTTGCTGAATGAAGGCCATAGCTATTTCCTTTCCCAGTACCTGGCCTTTTTAAAATTTGTAATGGCCTTTCCATTGACGAGATGTAAAGTCCACTTAAACAAAAAATAAATTTTATAAATAGCATAGAAATAAATAATTTCTTTGGTTGCTTGTTTCTAGATGCCCTGGTGTTTGGTGGCATGATCACGTACATTGCTGGAGTGATGTTAATTATGGCATTTGCAAGGTGAGTATAATGGACTTTCAACAGACTGGTTCATTAATTTTGCTCACGTGGAAAGTACCGAACTAAGAAAATTATATTTTAGCATTGTGTTAATGTAGGAAGGGCAGCTTTTAGGCCTACTGAAGATACTAAAATTTTAACAACTGAACAGAAACTTTGTACAAAAACAAACGTAATTCATAATCTGCTATGGTTGTAGCACTTGCTATATTTGATTTATCAACGCTAGAAAAAAGACAAATCCAAACAAGTAATAGAGTTTCTGTTGAATAAATTTTTGTGGTGTACCCTAAAACCTGCTGACACATTTAACTACAGTATAGGTAGTAAAAATTCATTTTGCATGTATAAAATTAAGAACATTGCGTGTACAATTTTTCTCCGTACCCTTCGTTCATTATAATAGTTCACTTATACCCTCTACTGCCCTCTTATAATTTTCAAGCTAACGGACCTAGTTCAGTAATATTGACATAAGAAAGATCTTCGTGTATGATAAGTCTTGTAGCAAGCTTTGAAAATAAATAATGGCATAGCTGAGAATGAAAAAGTAAGCAGGTATCTTGAAATTTGAGAATCAGAAGCATATCATCAGCAATCACAACCAGGCATGTTTGTTGGGACACAGGAAACCAAGACATGGTTTTATGTAGTGTGTGCAGTCAAGCATCCACAGTATAATACCTTCTATGCCTTTTAGAATGTGCTTTGTCTACAAACACTACCAAGAGTACAACGTGCTAAGGCACCTTCGTTAAATATAGTGTCCCTTGGTTAAATTGCAGTGTGAATTTTTTCTTATTTCGTATCAGCAACTGAATGCTGCAAGCAGGGACTGTCGAAAAAAATGATTTTTCTATATGTTTGACAAGACACTAAAAGTTAAAGTAAACATCAGTGTTTTGTATGGAACAGTATGTTATATAATTAACCAGAGCTATAAACAGAACAGTTTTTTTTGGACATTTGTCATTGCGCATGAATGTTGTCGTATTGCAGAAAAAACCACAATAAAACAAAAACAAGCTAAGAAAAGCCAGTAAGTTGTCAACAGATATAAAACATATGATAATTCCTGAAAGGAATGTAGTCATATCCCAGAACAGTCTGTCTGCTGCAGTTCCTCAGTCTGTACAGTGCTTGAAGACGGGAACAGATACCAGTTCCCAAAATGTCGCATCTGTTGTCTAGAGAAGTCTACTGTTTTTTCGTCTGTTTTTGTCTGTGTTGTGTCTTGCCTGTGTTCACATCCATTCATGTTTCTCGTTATTTGTATTGTCGTCATCGTTTGTCCATTTGGTGCCTTTTCCACGCCCCCTCTTATTTGTTGGTTAATATTATTTTTTCGTCTGTTTTTGTGTGTCGTCTTTCTCCAGTCATCTGTATCCCACTTGGGAATTAATTTTATGTGGTTTTCAATCCTTTTTTGTCCTTGTGATGTCTTCTGGGATATGACTACATTACTTTCAGGAATTATCTGTATAGTTTATGTCTGTTGACGACAGCTTAATGGCTTTACTTAGTTTTTTGTGGGTTTTTCTGCAATATGACAATGTTCGCCCGCGTCGGCATGTGTCAAAAAAAAACTGTTCGTTCTGTTTATAAGTACGAACTCATTGCAGGAATCCTTCAAAGATCTAACTAGAGCTAGCTAGCTGGCTCCAGGGAGTCTAATGTGTTTCAAATCATGCACAGTGCATGTTTCATAAAAATACAAACTAATATATTATATGTCCTTTATTTAACACCCAGTGTGAATGGGAATCTCTCATCATCTGTTATTTTTCCACAAAAATGGGGTTCGTGAACTGCCACAGTGTGTTTTACAATATAAATATCTTCTAGTATTTGACAGTATTGAATTTTTACTCTTAAGTTATATTCATGTTTTTAGGCAGGATTTACAACAATCTGTCGAGTCCAACTGTCATACATCCATTGTTATTCCTTTAATTTGCAGTGCTACCAATGTACAAACAGAAAATTTTTGTGGGATATAAGAAATTCATTTAAACAGATTATTTTATTTTTTCAGATTTTTGATCAGTCTATAGACTAATAATTGCAACCACTGTTCTTCACCACTACAAAATTTTATGAGCGTAATTATTTACGTATTAAATTACTTATGGTTTTTAATGTGAGTAAGCATTATGTAAAAAATAATTTCTCTTTGTGTTTTAATTTTTCCCGATTACCAAAATTATCTCTTATCGTATTTTAAAAATAAATTTACAGCACCATCTAACAGAAATAATAAAATAAAATAAAAACACAGCCTTTTTAGACTTATTCCAGACTCTTGATTGGCTGGAAGTCATGTGATCGACGGACAGGTGAGACGGATCATTGTAAATTCTGCTTTAGTTCTTAGTTTCAATAATAATAATTTGTTAGGGCATAATTTTGTAGCAGGTGAAAAATGAATTTGTGAAGTCATAGCCATTTTAAGTTAAAATTGTCATTGTTATGAATGGTAACAAACAGTAACTGTAAGTAAGTGTTCAAGAAAGTTTAGTAGAATTTTTCAAAAATAATTATCTAATCAATATTGATTTAAAGTTCTACCGTATCAATAACACACAAATACTTAAACATTCAGTGTATGGTTAACATGGTAAAATAATGTAAATGAAATACTGTATTGCTAAAAATTTAATATTTTAGTCAAGGAACTGAAATGAACTGTAACAGTGGCAGACTTGAAAAACAGTGCTGTAAAAAAACATTGCACAGTATTGAATTTTCTTTTGGTAATGTTATATATCAGCATTGAATATGTCTCGGTCTAGATGTTTCGAAGATATAGAATTTACTATGTGCAGTTTTGCAGCTGGATACTTTGCCCCACCACTCGATCATATCCTGGTAGTCCCTACTTCTATTACTCAACTCTAGAGAACTGTACTACTCGCACATTCCATTGTGTTATTCATAAATTAACTGTGCTCTTCGTATTACCTCCAGTTTTCTAACTGCGCAATACTAGAGTGCTCCCAGTCAACATACCAGTGTCGGTGTCGATCACAGCTGCAAATAAAATAACTATAAATCCGCGTAGAAGAATTAACTTGGTTTGGCGACTTTTGTACCCATACATATTCAATGGTATCAGAGAGCCTCCAGACTGTTCATTGTGTACTTTTGCCAAAGTTCGTGGCAAATCACAACTGCATATATCTGGTATATTTTACAGTCCTTATTGGATCCAATCATACCAAGAGACCTTTAACGACTTCAAGCACATGGGGCTGTGGGAGTATTGTTTTGAGCAATTCCGCTACCCATACTACCAGTTCGACAAACTTTTCGATGGATGCCACTACATTTTCAGTCAAGAGTACTATGTGATTCGTGAATGGCTGTTGCCAGGTATGTGTGTTACTGCTGTAATTGTGCTTGTAAATTCCAGTTATGTATATAGTAGTAGTGCTATGATATTGAGGTAGAGGGAAATTGGTGTACTGTATAACATTATGCTGGTTTATTTGTAGTAGTCTTGTCTATTCCACTATGCCCTGTCAGATTACAGAAATGTGTTGGGATACTCGTATGTTTAATGGAGAAAATAAATATTTCAAACAATTAGCAAAATATAATGTAAACACTCTACAGGTGTGTAGAAGATGTTTGTTGTTTGGAGGTCAATGATCAAAATTAGACAATTATTAAAGAAAAAGTATACATCTTATGAGTTTTACATTAAAACTAGTAGTTACTTGTAAATGTTAAGGTAAGGATGGAAATAATGCTAGTAAGTACATTAAGGTAAATAGGCTTATTTCCTCTTATGGTAAATTATTAGCCATTTCCCACTTCCCCAACCTCCTGGTTATGCTGCTTTTGTTTACTAAAGTGAAAAAGCATAGAATAATGGAAATTGTCTGGCAGATCAAGATCATTATAAATTTTCAGCAGGAATTAACTTGCATAGACTTAAAAGTGTATGTGCAACTGTCATACTGTTGAAGTTGTATCAAAGTTCAGTTACTGTATATTAATTCATGGTAAATTTTTTACTTGCTAATGGTGTATATAATAATTTTAGAAATTATGTAAACATCTGTTTCAGTAAGAACATTATGGCGAAAACATTGGAACATAAAATAGGTATTAAAATTATAGTAAAGAAATTATTGATATTTCCTTACATACAAGCATAGGAATTATTGTAACGGATATGCTGAAAGTTTTTTTTTCTGAATCATCTAAAATAGAAATAAGCATTTTATTTTGCCAAAAATTAATATTAGTAAAAAAATTTTTGCAGTGTTAACAAATTGTTAACAATCCTCTTTCGCATACAATTTAATATGAACATATCTGGGTAACAAATTTTAAACCAGCTCTGGATATTTTACAGCCAGGTGCAGTGCTCCACTTCTACCGTAATTAAAAGTCAATTTCTTCAATTTTTCTTGGAATGCATACACGATTATATAAGATTATTACGTATCTAGGAAATTAAGATTACGGTGGAGGCTGTTCCACCAAAATACAAAATATTTTCGTAAGAGTTATTGGTACAACTTGAGTCATAAAGGTTTTCACCTGTGACTGTAAGTGATGGAACAGCACAGAGTTTTCCTGTTCACCCAAAAGTTTTTGTATTTAACTTACAATGGTGAGGTCATGGATTTCCCTTACACCTGGACTATAGCTACTGGAATGTGTGACAATTTTTGGTGAAAGGGAAAATTAAATGGCATATGCATGTCAGGTAGACCTGTCAGAATATATCGCTAGGAGAGTAGAGAGGAATATTTCAAGGCAAGAATTTGACAAAATATTCTTCTTGGCATACACGGACATACACTGTCATATCCAGGGACTCTTGTTGCTACTATTTTAACTGCAAGGCTTGCATTCCTGACGTCTCTTAATGTCTGATGTCTTTTACAGTCTTGAGTTGACGTCCTAAGCTTAAGGGCATAGTCTACAACAATTCTGTGGTGTTTGGGTGAAGTGGGACAAGTCAAAAAATGGTGTTTTGTGGAAATCTAAAAGAAATTTGAAGTTATACTGTGTATAATGGAACATACGAACATGCAAATTAAATTTTTTACCTTCTCATAACCGTTAGAGTTATACAGCCTTTTACCCAGCCCTAGAAAATGACATGTAGAATGTGTTCCTATACTTAACACAATTTTCTCATTTTTCAAGTTACCCAAACACCATAGAATTTTCAGTCATATTTTTACAATTTTTATATTTGTACCAGACATTTTTATTTCTTATTTTGGACACAAATTGTGACTAAATTTTGCTGTCACTAAATTTTTGGTCTTATTGTTTTTGCGTAATGGCTTGTTAAATGTCAAAAGTATGACACTAAAACTTACATACTGTACTGAAAAAATTCACAGTGAATAACTAGGTAGGCTACAAGGTCTTATATACCGTATAAAATCACAATATAAATTTTTTTTGTATTTAAAAAAAAAATTGAATTTTTTTAATTTTTATTTTAAATTTCAGCATTTTTCTTTAAACACAAAAATATTTTGTGTTTTTATATAGGAGAACATTTAGCTTGCAAAATCGTTATAACATGTAAATTTTGACATTTGCAAGCCATTGTGTAAAAACTATGAGAGATAAAAAAATTTCATAAGAGCAAATGTCTTAAGTTAGAAAAATTTATCTGGTACAAATTTAAAATATAAAATTTGACGATGAAAATTGTTGTCGACATTGCCCTTAATAAAGGAGTTTTTAAATTTTTGTAATAAGTTCAGACAGCCAAGGAATGATATCATTACTTCTGTGATAAATCAAGGTTATATTTTGACATGGGTGACAACTTTACTCTAGTATAGACAAGCACTGGACAGATTTTGGTGTTGAGCAACCATTGTCAAAACTGATGGTGTTTGAACTGTCAAGTCATTTTGATTATGTGAAATCATTAAATAATTAACAAGTATGAAAATAAGGACCATATTGAGTATGACCACATTGAATTACACAGCTCATCTTGCTGTACTTTGTGTGTTTGTTGTAGGTTGGCTGATGGTGGTGCAAGCATTTGTTACGCTGGCTCTTATGCTCTCGTTCACCTCACAAAGTATTATTGCCCTGGAGTTAATTCGTTGGCCACTGGAGTTTGTGTTGATGTACGAGTGGCTGCTGTCTGGGATAGCCTTCATTTGCAATGCTGTAGCAGGTCAGTGATTGATTTATTACCTTAATTCCTTACTACAGAAACTTTGAAATGAAAGAACATGAGCTATGTAAAAATAAATCCCAATTTTTTTCCAATACTATTGTGTGAAATCGTACACATTTGCAGGCTATGTGCTGAATTTTTTATTACAATAGTTTGCTTTTGTTGCAGCTGTCTTGCTGTTCTTGGCAGTCTCTATATTCGGTGGAGAGTGCTGGCGCCGTGATTGGCTCATGTACCCGAACTACAACTACTTGTCTTGGTCATATGGTTTCGCAGTGCTGTCATTCTTTTTCCACACATTTGCAGCCCTTTTCTTGTACTTGGTGAGTCACATGCCATTTCAGTTATATTTTTGTGTATTTTTTGGTTGTATATTTCTGTAGTATATATTTTTGTGATGACTGAATAATGCCTCTGTAAAGTAACATCAAAACAAATTTGCTGATTGGCTCCTCAATTTCATTTATGTAAATACAGTACAGTGAATATCGCTTCACATGTTTTGTAGACAGCATTTCTGGGGGTAGACAGAAACAGGCAAAAAGCTATGACAGTTGTGAAGAAATTGCTGTAACCGTTATTAAGAGTATTGTACTTTAGTTTTTTTGCTTGTGAGTAACCAACACAGTCAAGACCCTGCTACATTGGGTGAATGGTCTAGTACTGTGTGGTGATGGGGCTATTCTGAAGCCTGATTGGTCCAGCAGCTAATTGGCACTCTTGTTGTGGTCATGTGGACCTATCAAGCTTCAAAATACGTAACACCAGCACATCAAAGAACTGCAGATCACTGGCAGATACTAGCAGGGTCGGCCTTTCACTTCTTTACCGCCTCAGTCGTCTTGCAGTACCATGCATTGAAGCCCATTTCTTTTACAAGCATGAGATGCAAAGCTGATAAACATTGCAGCTCTTAAAGGCAATTCTGATTCCTTGAGAAGATGTCCTCCCTGCAGCTAGCATGGGTGTTTAGGGTTACCTTCACAACTGTAGGGGCACACAGTAAGTTGATACTTTTAGAAATGAACTGTTGAAAAAAATCTTTAGGAATACTTCTATTATTACTGTGCAGCAATGTAAGCGAATAAAAAATCACTATGGTGAGATAAATAAATAAATTTATTTTTATTTCTATGTCTCCACAAGTATAAAAATTGTTTGTGATATTTATTTTAAAAGTGAATTAAACATGTCTGTAATAAGGTGGTTGAAGGAAGGTTAGCTGTGTATTGATATTATACAAATAGCCTAGTTCGTTACATTATAAACATCTGTAAAAATATTGAAAATCATTTAATGGAATAAGTTCATAATGTGTTTATTTTCAGGAAATGAAATATTATTTATTTTTAAATTTAGCAGACATTAAAATATTTAGAGGTGATGTAGTTGGTGGCATATGAACAATGTACACAGACTTGCAGTTCAACCGTCGGCCTGGCCAAGGAGTATGTAAGGCCAACTCTGCCATTGTGTCCTGCACAGTGTGGTGTTGTGTTTTTATACTCTTTTCTGAACGTGACCTAAAGCTACAGTAATTAAGTATGGAATGGTGAACTAATATTTTAATTGTACAGTTTTCCCTTGAATTTTTCTTAGCACGACACCCCAATGAATAAATCAGTGTAACAGATGCAACATGGCATAGCTTTCAACGAACTGGTTTTCTCTTTGAGTTATCACGTTTTTGGAGCTGTTCACTTCACGTGACTATTCAGTTGTACTGAAGTTTAGTGCCTTACTTTCAAAAACTGTGAGAATGCTGATGTGTAAGTAACAGCACATTTACCATGTAGATACTTTAAATGAAGAGTCAAGTTTATTACAGTATCTCTAGCAATATAAATGGTTATATAAACCAATGAATCAAGACCCCCAATTTTACGAACCCTGGATTTAACGAAGGTATCGATTTTACGAATACACCCTCAGGAACCCTAATAAAATAACAAAATTCTACGACAAAAAAAAATATTGTACGGGATTACATTGACAATGATTTTAAAATGTAATATCTAATTCACGGCAATGAAATATGAATTGTAGAGCTGCAGTCATTATTTAGTAAGTCACAATATTAAAAATAAAACCAAAATAGTGAAAATCCGTTAAAAAATGTGGCAGTAACAGTTTAAAAACCATGCGCCGCTGCCTGTGCCAAGCAGGAAAAGGATCGGTCATATCTATTGTTTAGCGGTGTTCTTTTGATCGTAAGACGCCTGCCTATTGATATAAATTTATATTTCAAGTATCACTTGCCTTATTTTTCCATTAAACGCTACGGAAATAGGGCAATTCGCTCACAAGGCAGTTGGGAGCTCGGTTTTCTCATTTTTTTTGGGGACAAGGGTGGGTTATATCTACAGCTCAACAGCGTGACGTCTGACTACTGATATCAATTTATGTTTATATTATTACAGTAATTAATTTCCTGCAAAATGCTACGGAAGTCGGGGCCCGACTAGAGACACTTTGCAGACAAAATGCATTTGAAAATTTGCAGTGGGGGGGGGGGGGCAGGGAAAAA
>PNEQ01002468.1:16802-31111 GCA_003012365.1 Medauroidea extradentata
GTTGGACGGGGCAGAGGGGTTGTGAAGCCTAGAGGGCGAATTCGGGAGTAAAGTGGGCGGTATTGCCTGCGATGCTTTGTTGTTCATCATTTTTCATTAGCTAGTTAGGTTATCTAAGTAGTATTTGCCTGGGCGAACACTCTAGACTGCGTCAAGTTGAGCACTTGCATCACC
This sequence comes from Medauroidea extradentata, assembly GCA_003012365.1. Classification (NCBI taxonomy): domain Eukaryota; kingdom Metazoa; phylum Arthropoda; class Insecta; order Phasmatodea; family Phasmatidae; genus Medauroidea; species Medauroidea extradentata. The sequence goes on from PNEQ01002468.1 coordinate 16,977, forward strand.
CGTTTATGGTTACGTTTCGAAGTTGGACAGGTTACAGAAATGAGTTTAAGTGGTTAAACAGTGAGTGTTCAATGTACAAGTGAACCATTAAATAAAAAAAAAAACACTAAACAGAAATATTTTCTTCTTCTTTTTTTATAAATGCCCACTTAAATGTTTTCTCTCTGAGCGGACACCGTTTGAAATACTTAACCTCCAAAATATATATAAACAACAGCACGTGACGGCGAGAAGTATCAGGTCCCGTCACATTCTGCCGCCCCGAACAGGGACATCATAACCTCCAACCTCTAGATAGACATCAACAACACATCGTAGACGAGACAAGCGCCCCGACCCATTACATTCTGCCGCCCCGAACAGGGACATCTAGACAACAACGTAGACGCAGAAGGAGCAAAGGGACCCATTACAAGGTGAAAAAATTTGCAATTGGTAAGAAAGACTTAGAAGAAATCTCACTTGTACATGTAAAGAAGAAATTTCACGTGTACAGGTAATGAATTAATCAGTTCCAACAAAGAAACAAGGAGGTGTGGCATACTGTAAAATTGAAAAGTAAAAATTTAATTGATTACAAATTTTGTTAGAAATGAGCCAAAATGAAACATTTCAGTAGCGTTAGTGAATCATCAGTAGCATTATGGAGCGCCATAAAAATCTATTGGGAAATTGTAGATTGTTTATGCTTGCATTCTTATTATTTTCGAATTTTGTTGTCAAACAACCAGTGGATTTTTATCAAGGTATTTTCATCTTCTAGCTAATAGAATTTCTTAGTAATTAATGCCACAGTTATTAGTATCAGTGACATTTCCACTAAGAAAACGATATGTAATGTGAAAATTAGAGAAAAACCATTTCATAACTGAGGGTTAGTAAATTAATTTTTCATTTTTCAATGCGCAAGTAAGTTGACAATTTTGATTCTTGTGTTTGTAAGTTTACTAGTCATTCTACTAAATTTTAATGTTTTAAAAATGTTTGATTAGCAGACAAATTGATTTAGTGTTGTTGTCATTGCCTAATTGTATTTATAATTCACTTAGTTTTTATGAGCATCATCAGAAATTGTAAGTTAGTCATTTTTCTCAATTATTTGAGCCACCACTGTGAGTGGCAACCCTGTATTCTCAAGTATAATTTTTTATGCTGCGCTGTTCTTGTGTGTAGGTTAGGCCTATAACAGGTTTGCTATTGTTTGATGAAATGGTTTCAATTTTTCTTATTTCTGTATTAAAATATCAGTTTTACTAGCGTAATAGCATGTTCATTACATAAGAAAGGAGTTAAAGGTTTTTATGAGCTTTAAGACATGTAGGTTTGTGATTTGATGAGTATGCCTACTTTATTGATATGTTAATAGAAGCACAATATTACGTTAGCAAGTATTTTGAGTTCATTTGTTTATTTACTACTATCTGCCTGACTTATTAGTGCAGTTGTTTTAGTTATGTGGGCCCATGTGTCAAGCATGTGATGAAATAAGGGGAAATGACATGGACTTTGAAAATGTAAAAATAGTAATTTGTAGGGCTACACAGATTAGTAATTAAAGGTTCCCAAATAAAAAATGAAACTATTTTTATTATTTCTATATAAACCGGAAAGATAAACACAGATTTGTAGGATACCCTCAACACTTTAAATTTGTGGTAACTAATATTACATACAAACAATGTGGATTTTAAAAGTTGTGGTAAATTTATTGTGCACGCCGTTGGTTGTATAGCATAAACTGTATTCAGGATACAGTTGTACTTTTTTTGACAGTTCTAAGGTTGTACACAAGTGTTCACCAATGAAAATAGATCTTGATGTATTCATACGCCACCATGTGATTTTACCAGCTGTCAGCTGTCAAGTTTTTAATTACAGTCCATTACCTGTCTAAAGAGACTTGTGAAGCAACGTGATATATATCAATGTTTACGCATATCAGTTTTAAAGTGAAATAAGAAATCTATTTTTTGACATGAAATTTTCAACTACATGTTTGCTGAATACATGTTATTTACACCTTTATTAAATTATTATATTCATGCTTAAAGAAAATGTTAGGTCAAAATACATGATACCTCTATTTGGCAACATTATTTAACTACAAATGGCCAAACGAGAGATCATGAAAAGAATGAAAATAAAAATTTTGCTATAAACATGCCTAAGCCAGTAGGAATTATGTACAAATTGCTGCAGAGTAATTTTGGTATTAAGTGTGTATTGAATAGTTTCTTTCGATGTTTCTGAATATATATATTTGTTGTTTCAGGATGCTCGTAGGGGCTGGGAACTGCGTAAAGAGAGCCACAACCTAGTGGTGCAAATGCATCCAAACCCTGGCAAGAATGGGTATGTCTGAATCAGCTGCAATACACCAAACTTTATCATCTACGCTTTATCTCACTTCTTCGAGTGCACCCACATCTGTCTGGTTTCTCTCTATGCTTCCACCACTCTACAGTGTAAATACACTACATAGCATGTTCTTCAATCACTGCAAGTTTCTTTGCTTCATAAAAACAATATTCTATGCTTTTAGGTAGTTATTCAGGTTACTGATTGTGTGTGAAAAATACTGGTTTCTTTTTTCTGTCATTTTTCCATAGGTTTTTTCTAGTTTTAATGGTGGTTCTTCCATTCTGAAATATGATTGTTCTTCCATTCTGAAATATGATTGTCAAAAATTAATCATAGCTCTCCAGTTAAAAGCTAATGTTGTGAAATGATTATCCATATAAAACCTGTAAAGTATTATTTGTCAAAATAGTAATATGTTTAATAATTGATATGATATTTTGAATTCAATTACTGGTTTTGTTCTGAAATGTGTTCGTGTTCATAGTATGAAGTGTTAGGTCAATTCTGATTCAATTTTATAACCCTCAGAGCAGCAGGCAGAGCTATACAAACAGCAGTAGCTTTTTATTGAAGTCAATTAGTACATTTATAATTTAAATTTTGATTTGAATTCAACCTGGAGTGTACTGAGGATTCCAGATTGAAACATTACTATAAACACATATAAAATGAAGTGTAGTACGAAGGAGTGGAGCGGTATAATTCAGTCCTCTCACTACTCTCTGAGGTGGACGTGAGTGTATAATCCTGACTGAAACATTTAGCTAACAGCTATTAGACCAAACTGAACTAAGACACAAGTTTTTGCCATATTAAAATGTTTGTTTTGTTATGCAAGACATAAAAATTGTTTGGCCTTGCCAAATTTGGCTGTTTAATTATTTTTAAACAATGAGAAGGGTAAAAGAAATTATACCGGTAATAAATCCACTGGTTAATTGTTTCAAGCCAAAACATGTACTACTGTAAATGTTTGTCTGTTTTTTTAGTCATTTGTTTTGTAGTACACTGTTTGGCTAGAAGATGTCTGTACGCAAAGTTCAGTCTGTTCATTCCATGTTTACATGGTAATGTGGTTTGAAATTTTAGTGCAAACATTTCAGTCAATTTTCACTGTTCGTTTGATCTGTGTTGGTTTCATTGCAAGTCAAGTTATCTCAAGATTTTACTTAAACCACTTGTGATGTGTTAAATCAACTACAATAGAAACACCTTACATAAAGTACAAGTTTTAGATGCCTGTTTGCAAACTGTGTATTAGTTACATTCGCAGCTGCTGCTGCTTGGAGGGTTAAATGTGTAACAAAGTATTGTTGGATGCATTTTGCCCTTAACTTTGTTTGTTCTATACTTAGAACTTTACACTGATATACAGTGGTTGATTGTACTTAGTATTACTACAGTGGAAATTTCACAGTGTGTAAATGGATCATTTAAATACAGTACATTTAAAAAAAGGCATAATATTATTATTTGTAGATACTTATTCATAATATTCAGCTGTGTGAAGTATGCTGGTAGTAAGTATTAGCACTAGTGATTGCAGTGTGGATGATATACATACAGCAATTGATAGAACTGGCGAGTGTCAGCATGTTTGCAGTGTCTCACATAGTAAGGAACACGGAGAACTGTTAACATATTGAGTGGAGCTCAAATTTTGTGAGTTCCAGAGGTGTGACTAGTGCAGTTGTGTGCTAAGTCAACATGATTTTACATTGTGTGTGTTGCATTGGAGATTAAGAGTTATTAACTCACGTTAATTGTAGACATGTTTTTAGGCATTATATGATATATTTAAAATATGGATTTAGTCTTAAAAAACTACAATAAAAATTGTTATATGAGTAAATAATAGCACAGTTGAAAAATTATGTAATCAACATTGTTAGTGGGCTTAGTTTTTTATGTGACAACTCTGTGAGAATGATTGAACTTAACATCTGTGGTGTCAACCAAAATAAAATCTCATTTTTTATGTTAATGTATTATTAGTTAAGGATAACTGTTAAGAGAAGATACCGTAGTGTGTGTTGAGCTCTGCTAGATAGTTTGGCCTTACTAGCATGGCAATCATTTAGCGTATGTCATTTCTGTTCCTTGAAACTTTTATTGACTTGGTGCACTTTCTAGCAGTTGTTGACAGATTACGAAAAAAGGTTATCTCTTAATTAAATTTTTTTCTAATGTGCCAAACGAAGTTTAACTACTAGATGTATAGAGGCATCTGATGAGAGTGGTTAGAGCAGCAATGAATTGCCAAGACTAGTGAATCTCTTCGTAAACTCATGTTATTGTGAAGTACTTTTTAATCTTATTTTATAATATGCAGTAGAAATGCTTTTATGTTCTTGTAAGCTGGTGCAATACATTTAGTACGTATCATACATTTTTACAAATATTTTGTAATTACATAGGTTTGATGCAGCTGCATTATTTATGTTGATGTTGAAGAATTTGTAATCATGTGATTATGTTTACTTACACTGTTTTGTATTTTATGAATATAATGTTAATGTATCTTTTTAATTTTTCATAGCTTCACAAACACAGTTTTCAGATGTCATTTTGTACAGTATTTTTCTAGCAGCTTAATAGTATTTTGGGCTGCAGGACACTTTATGTGTATAGGTATATAGATTTATTTTGCAGCTTGTTTTTATGGTAGAAACTTCATACAAGGTTATTGTATATAGGCCTGGTGCATTTGTTGGAAATTAATTTTTGTGCCCTCGAAAATAACTCAATGACTGAACACATCACAATATATTCAGTATTATGTAGTAGAAAATTAGTACTGTACCAATTCTACTTGTGTCCCATGATTCTTATTAATATTGCTGTAAAATTTCATTAGTTGCACAAACATCCTGTCAAAAACATTATTATTAATTATTATTATTAATATTATTATTATTATTATTATTATTATTGCTAATCACCTTACATAACAATAGTACTCTCACTATTTTCTTAGCTTCATATCTGTGTTATTTCTTAGTGACGTCCTATTTTAACTGCCTGGTTGTATCTCATTGTGTTTCCAAAATGGGTGGTAATAGTGATAGACTAAAATTTCAAATTTCTTTTCTATGTTAATTATTTTATTGACTTTTTTACTGTATTTTATATTAAGGTGTGTAAGAAATGTCCATATGGTAAGTTATTTGTAGTTATTGTTACCCAATATAAGTCTTCAAGTTTTTATACAGTTAGGCAAGTGACTGATGTTTTACGGGTGCTACGTGCTGTTTGAATATGTTGGTCCCCAATCAAGTGTGCAACTGACAATGTGCTGCAGAAGTTATGCAGTACTGTATCAGCTTGAGTGTATGGTAAGTTCACCTGTACATCTTCGAGTTATCTATGTGTGTACAGCTTTGCATGATAGAAGTATTGAATACAGTTGAACCTAGATTATCATAGTCTCTCTTTTCCAAGTTTCTGCATTACCTGAGGTTACTCCAGGGACTGTACGAAAATTCCCTAACTTTTGTCTTTGATAAATTATAATGTGCAAAATGTTATACTATTTCATATTACCTACAGTCTCGACAGTATTATGTTCTTGCTGTATAATTTGTTATGTATCAGCTCACATAATATATTACCATGTTTTCCACGGCAACTTACGTTTCAAACAAATAATCTGTATGTAGTGTAGTTTAATAATTCTGATTTATTTTTCAGTAGGTGCTGCTTATAATTATCCCATACAGACCTAAATGTTGTGGCTAAATTCTACTTTGATGGTTTCTCACAATCCAGTGTATTATCCAAATATTTAAGTTATCTTTCTGGGATAACCATGGTTCCACTGTAATGTGCATGCTTTGTGCTCTGAATTGTTTTGTTTTTGTTGTAACCATTTTGTAGGCTGCATGGTACACTTGTGTTCCTGTCACTCCTGTCTGCTACTGAGTGTTTCAGAATATTTTCTTATGTTGAAAAATCACCACTGTATATAGGCCTTGTACTTGTAAGAGCCTTGTTTCATGTGCTGTCATGTTAGTAATAAATACAGGAAGAAAGGTGAATACAAATTTCATGTTGCCTGTGCACAGTTTACGAATAAACTTGTTTGTAATTGATTTTTACTTAGGATTATCATAAGCATGCTTTTTATAGAGCTTGTTTTTGTATGAAAATTCTGTGCTTTGATGAAGATTGTCATAGTAAGTTGCTATTCTGAACATGTAACGTCAGTTAATTTAAGAATCCAGCGTCTCTCTTCACTGGATTTAAAGTATGTTGGCTCAAAAGAATAAGCAAGAATTATACAGTATTCCTCTTAAAATAAACTGTCCCTGAATATAAGAAGCACCACTAAAATTCACCATGAGGAATCGAAAACATTATAACCCTTAATATAAACATTAGCAAAGAAACTTACAAACTTCAACTGTTAAAAATTAATGGGAATAGAAAATAACATTTTACATTACTTTATTTACATGAAAAATTTAATGTGTTGTGAACTGACACTACTGCATTTATTATTCACCTTCTGCAAAATTGGCATATTTCATTTGGTTGTTCAATGAAAATGTGAAATTGTTTTCTACATTACAGAAACACAGTTTTTTTTTTTTTTTTTTTTTTTTGTTCCTTCAAATATTTAAAGAAGTTATTCTTGTTTTAAAGTGACTGAACTGTGCTTTCTGATGACAAATGTAACTTTAATAGATGTCACATTTCTGAAAAGCCAGACGATTACTTGCGTAACATAATTTGTTACAAAAATGTTTAAAATTGGAATCGTAGCAGCACCACAAATATTCTCGCCTTAATTTTTTTGTGGTGCCACACTTTATAGTGGTGTCCATATCACAAATTAAAACTGAAAACAATATGAAGAATTGAGCATAACAAGACACGAATGAATGTAAACAAAGTAAGCAGATATTAGACTACAGATGAAAGTAGACATGATAAAAATCAATAGCTTGACGTCACAGCATTTATTTATTTAATTTATATCATCAGTGGACTCAGATAGTGGGCAAATTGCTCCTGGGTATAGGGCTTGTCATTAATGAATACAAATCTACAATACAATAAGGAAACTATATACAATCTTAAGACGGTTGAACAATTTTCCAGTACTGATTAACTATAGTTAAATACATATATCTTGAGTTAATACATAAATATTACATATACTATCAAATAAAAGAATTCAGTTTTACAAAAACATACACTCATATTACAATTAGGCCTAGTGAACATAAAGTATAACAGATTAGTGGTATTATGGCAATATTAGTATATATCACTTATTTGATGTGCCAGTAAACAATTAAAGAAAGAAAAGTGTCAAACCAAATCTAGATTAACCCGCAGATGTATATATCCTACATGCATACAGACTGCTAGCGCTGTTAGTTCACTTTCCTGTCCTTTTGCTCCAAAGTTCACTTTCCTGTCCTTTTGCTCCAAGCACAGTGTCCTTGGCTTAGATGACATGCTAACAAATATTGTACAAGGACAATATTTCATGCTAATGACCGAGTTGTAAACAACAAACATTTTTTAACCTTTGATTACCAAGACTTAAGTTTGAGATTGCAATGCAAAACATCTTTTAATTTGAGCAGATACTGTAAAATCTTTTATTTGTTCAGGGTACTTATGGCATTTCTGTTTCTTTTGACAACAAAAGAGCAATCAAGTCATTCCATACTAAAAAAATTTCTTAACTTAAATTTTATAAATTAGAATGTGAACATACGATGCAACTTGATATAATCTATGATGTATAGGGTTTGTACAGATTTGATAATAATGCAACTACAGTATGAATGTTGGAAGCACATTTTTAAATTCATGAGGGATGTTAAATCACAAGTGAATCCTTGTGTGTCGTTGCCACAGGAAGAGATGTAATGTTCTCAAATATTAAGACAGTGGTTATCAACAGAAATTGGCTTACTTAACTAAGAGATAGACTTGCAGTTTTTATGCCACGTGGATAGGTAATACATTTGTTAATATACTTAGTAGTTAATATAATGGAACATGACGTTGGTATCGTAAAAGTAGTTATGTTGCAAACTAATGCCCTTTTGTCTTATCATGCTTTATTTAACTCATGTTCATTCTTCAGACGTTCCACACCAGCCGCATGAGGGGGCAGACAGACCTTACCAGTTGCTGATGAAGATGTTGGCAGTACTGGCACATAAGAGTTATAGAAATTGTGAACATAAAACTCTAGCTGTTAAAGAATGCTACTTGCTGCTTGGGTGTACCAGTTTTATAGATGTGGATTTAGTGTGTGCGTGTGTATGTGCACTGTTAGCCCTGTCCCTGTAATTACTGTGGTCCGTTCCAGAAGTGGATCAGCCTGTAACCAATTCTTAGCAATACTGAAAATGAGGTTCGTACTTTATAGAATGTGTATTTTTATACTTTTAGACAATCATTAGTATCATAATGTTTCCAGTCTTGCAGGATATGAGATTAAAAAAAGTTGTTGAGTTTATAAACTGAACGTCCATGCTGTTTGTTTTATTGTTGTAGATATTCGAGATGCAAAAATGTTTGCCAGTTTAAGATGATAAGTCTTAGCATTTTATAACTTCAAGTAAGTGTGTGCTGTGCATGTTATTACATACATTGACATAGGATTCGTGTATTTAATTATAAGTTTTAGATAGGTGCTAGGTACCACACATCATTTAATTTCAAGTATTTGAGTAAATTTCATGCTTGTTTTTCCATATGTGAGTAAGTACAGAATCAATGTCTTTTGAAAGATGAGAGAGAGAGAGAGAATGTGTGTGAGTAGAGAGAGAGCACATGAGTGCATGAGAGTGAGAATGTGTGAGTGCATGAGTGAGCATGTGAGTGAGTGATTATATGAGTGAGTATGTGTGAGTGCATGAGTGAGCATGTGAGTGAGTGATTATATGAGTGAGTATGTGAGTGAGTGAGTGAGCATGTGAGTGAGTGAGCATGTGTGAGTGAGCACATGTGAGAGTGAGAGTGTGCATCTGTATGTGTGCACACATATTCATGCAATATATTTTGTTGCTTGCAGCAACATAACTTTCTTAATAAAGTTACTGTTGCTGTCTCAGATACAGTATCCTTATTTGCAAGATGATGGATAAAACTTACTGATGGCTGTTAGATTTTTGCCAACAGCATCATGGGAATGTGTAGGATAAATACTCAGATGTGTATTTGTAATATGTGGATGAACTGTCTTAGTTTATTTGCTTTTTGAAGTAATGTAAAGTTCTTTATACGTAATCACCATCACAGTAAGTTGTGTGTGGTACATAGTTATCTCATGCATTTGAGCATTGTAAAGATATGTAAACAAAAGCATGATTGGCACCAGAGATGAGTCATTAATATTACATTTTATAATTACAAAATATATGCAGTTTTACCAGACGGTGTGTTTAGAGCTTTTGTATGCTGTTATGATTGAAATTTCTAAATGTTTATATACAGTAAGTGTGATGTTACTTTGTTGAACCGTAATTGTATGCCCTTTCTGTGAACTCAACTTTTGTAAAGACGTGTGTTAGAGTTGGCTAGCCTTGTCCATTTGTTAATTGGTTAGGGAAAATATTTTAATGGTTTTTAGAACTGATATTTGATTGTAAATCATTTTGGCAGCTTTTAAACATATAATGTTTATTTATTGTATGTAGTAGTTATATTATAGATATTGATGCTACATAGGGGTGTGCGATAGTTATTTTATCATTTCAAACCATTTTGGAACAAATACTATAAGTTTTTTCTGATAATTTTCAAATACTGCTATAATTTTGTTATAATAGCCTGTTCATAATCTTGTATTCTCAAAGAGAGATAAAAGTTTACTTTCCTTTGTTAAAAAAAACTATCAAAATTTAGCTATTTTTACTTGATAACCTTGAAAATTCTTGAAACATACATGTTTCTTTGTACCAGTAGGCCTAAATACTTACAACTTACTGATTTTTCTTCTGTCTTTTTTTACATTGATATTTATGAGGGAAAACAAATTTAGTTTGTAACCAAGTGCTTACTACAGATGGCACAGCTGACATATTTTACTTCTTGATCTAATGTGTGAATGTATTGAAAAAAAAAGTACTCTACTGAATTATATTTTTAAAATACTTTTACTATAAAATTTTGATAGCAGAATTAAGATGTAGTAAAGTACTGTAACAGGTACTAAAAACAGCGTTAACTTCACCAAAGCAAACATTTTATTTAAACAAACAGCATTAAATACCACTTCATTATACTGTATATAGGTATGTATGGCAGCTTGGTAGACTCTGAACTTTCGCTGACGCTATCGTCATCGCTGCTGTCATCATTTCGATATACAGTATCGAGATGTTTCGTAAATGTGTATCGATAGGCTTGGAGTGAAAAGTATACAATGATAAATGAATATAAATGTGACTATTTGAAACTTGTTTTCTCTTTATGGTACAACACGTGAAATGCAAACATTTGGGTTGGTTTGTAGAATGTTGAAAATATCAGTGAATGTCTGTTCTTTTCTCTATATACATTTTAATCTTTAAATAGCCATGAAAACTGATAAAATCCATTACATTATGTATTAATGTTTGGTGAAGTAGAAATAGCAATATTATTATTATTGTTTAAAATTCACTATTCGAAATTGTCTGAATAATACCGTAATTTTGGAATCTTGTACAGTATTTGTTTTCAGAATACAAATCATAAAAATGTATTCAAAAAATATTTGAAATTTCTAATATTTGCACACCCCTAATGCTACAGTATTTTTTTTTTACCTGTGTATGATGATGGAAGGCCTAAGCTACAAGAATACATTATGTTACAATCTACAGTATGTATCAAAAACATGAACTTTTAAATGAAATTATATGTATTATTTACATTGTTTTATTTACATGTCGTATCAAATGTAAGTGCATCTATATTAATAATAAAACAAACATATCAGTTGAGTGTGTTCTTATTTCCTACCATTAATTTACATGCTGTATTTTCTGTTATTGGTATTGATTCTAATCAGGATGAATGTAGATTAGCGTGTGTTTTTACTGTAGACGAGACTGTTCCACATTTTTGCGAATTCTAATTATGTATTCAACCCAAAAAATTTTTTTATAGTTTCAATTCTGGGCTAAATTAGCTTTCAAATTACAGAAAAAGAGAAATATCACCAGCATTTTATAGCAGGTTTCCTTTTACTGTACTGATACGATTTTACTAAAACCACCTGTAGTTTTTTAATTTACTTTGGTACATGTTCATATGAAAATGATGGATTTAGTTAGAAAAACAAATGGCACAAATCTAACCTTATTCAGTGACGGACTCTCTCACTAAAGATCAGCATGCCACATTTTAGTGTACACTCGTGTTTTAATTTAGTTCACAAATTTATAACCTTGTAAACGTGTAGTTAAAGATGAACTCGGTGAACTTAAATGTTTAGTATCTTACGCAGTGGCATGTTTATGAACATCATTGCTTGCCATTGTGAAGTCACACACATGGTATGTGTGCTCTATACCTTACACAGTTGATATGTAAGATTGGCTGGTATCACAGTTGCTTAGTTTATAGCCTCTAGACAGGTAGTATGCATAAATTGCAGACTGTAGGAAATATGTGCTTGTTTGTTGTGGCCTAAGATATTAAGCCTCTTAACTTCTTTGTGCAATGAAATTCACAAACTGTGTGGTTTATGTCATTTCCTGCCACTGTAAAATAATTCCATACACAGACATAGTTTGCTTCGGAACCATTTCTACTACACACGTCTTGTTAACCTTGTAAACTAAGTCCTGCTATGACGAAAAATAATGAGCAAAATCATCTGGGCTGGGCCAAGCAAAATTCTCACTAACTACTGCAGTTGAATGGTTGTGACACAGATAAATGTTCTGTTTAGAGGTATAATTACATCTACTGATTGTCAGTGGCATAGCATGATATTCTGTTATGGGAACACTCATGTCTTTATCACAGAAAAACAAATAATTAACCGGTATAAAATCACAATCATGATTCATAATTAATGAACAGAATTAGGTAAATAATTAAGTAGAGAATGGAGGATGGTGTGTACCGGGCTTCAGTTCCTATTGATTCAAATGTGGAACATATTTATTAACGTTCGTATATGGTATTATTTAGTAGTAACATTGATGTAAGTTGGATTTCACATTTCAAAGATGATCATTTCTAAACCAACCGACTTTAAAAATGCAGTGTTGTCATATATAGCAGTTAAGGCTTCTGTCTTCCAGCAGTTAGAAAGGAAATTTTAGTGAGAGAGAGAGAGCTGATGGATGTATCCGAGAAAATGTCTTGTCATATAGAATATCATCACTTTTAAAACTTTTTTTTTAGTGGAGTTTTATTTGCAATGGCAGTACTGGGAATATCCCTACAAGTATTATTAACTAACTGATAAGCTGCGGGATTATTTCTTGTTTTCATATGCCCAGTATGTATCACGTTTACTTCAAATTTTTGTAGACGACAATGTACGTTAATTTTTTCTGTTTGTTGCTACAGTGTGATATGTAGGTACTTAACTGCAGGACAGAGAGGGAAAGATAGTGAGACAGAGAAAGAGAATAATGAGAAAAAGTACATGCAGATAGCTTTGTTTCTCTCAGTTTTTTATTCACTCACATTTCATGTCATTTTTCTACCACTACCTTCCATTTATGATTATGAAAAGAATAAGATATTAGATATGTTTTTAGTATTTTAGGACGGGGATTAATTTTTTTTTAAAGAGTACTGTACAAGGATGTGCAGATTAATATAATAAATAAGCCTACATTAATTGAACAACTAACAGTTTTGTAAAAACAGTATAAATGACACAATTTTTAAAGTATTGTTACCAAGAATGTTCAATAGCCTGATTTCATGCAAGTATTTTTGTCTCTCTTTAATCTGTAGTGTTGCAACGTTTATCTCTGCTACTGACTCGTTGCTTTTCGTATTTACCTGCACGGTAATGGTACTGTTCGAGGAAACAGTTAGTATTATACTTGCAGTAGGTCAAATAAATAAGCGATTGGGTGTATTTATTTGGTGACGTAGGGTTTAGGACCCGATGCGCCAGAGTACAGGAGTCGCTATTACTGAATATTAAACCTCCTATAATGCTATACAAGCATAACCGGTATTTTATAGCCCAATCTATAAAATCAATTTCGCACCGACTTCTTAAATTCGCGAGGCATCACTTTACGTAGGTGTGTCTACAATAAAAACAATGATGCCTCACCAACGTCCTTCGCGTTCGGCACACGCGACAAGAGTCTCTAATCCAATAATATATAAAACTGATGCCTAGTCGACGTCTCCCGCGTCCGGCACCCGCGGTAAGAGTATCTATATTCAATAGTATACAAAACTGATGCCTAGCCGACGTCTCCCGCGTCCGGCATCCGCGGTAAGAGTATCTACCCCTCGCCCAGCGACAAAGCTTCTCCTACTCCTTCATGGAGACAACTCCCAGCCAATCAGCGACCTCCTGACATAATGGCTTATCGTATCCTCAACAACACGCAAACCATTTATTCGATCATTTTGAAAATTAGTACATTTGACATTTATATTTACTAGCATAAACTGTTAAATTTTCATTAATTTACTTCCATTATTTACATATGTTTAATATTTTGCAACAGCATGACGACCATCTAAGCCCCGCCTACTAGCAACGGCTATGGGCGCCTTCAAGGGGGGAGAGGGTTGGTTTGGCCCTCTCTCTCTCTCTCTCTCTCTCTCTC
>PNEQ01002469.1:0-49926 GCA_003012365.1 Medauroidea extradentata
ATCGCCGTAAGCCTGCTTCACACGGTCACGAATCTCGCTGCAAGCCTGCTTCACACGACTCACCATACATTATTCTACTCATAAAATTCACATTTTTCATGGAATTTTTTTTGCAATTTTTTGACGGTTCCTCAAAAAGACTTCGTTATAACCGTGTTTTCGCTATTTCCGTGTTCGCTAGAACGGGATTCTACTGTATCAAGAAACATTTCCCACCTAATGTTTATTGCATTAAACACTTAACTGCATATCCCAAATCAACCACTAAAATATTTGCACATATTTCAAAGCCAATCTGTGCAACCACAGGAATGAAAATCTTTCCTCATTAGCTGACTATTGTCAGCATCTCAGAATTTATGATATAGGTAAGTGCTGAAAACAAAATTTAATGAGTTATTTTGGTTTCACAAACTAATTTACTCTCTTTCTAGTATATAACATGTAGTAAAGTGAGTGCTTTCAAAGCTCTGGTTAGTTTTTCCCATCAGCCAATTTGAATCTTACCACCATTTGTTCATAAACACATTGCAGTATAGGTGAAAACACAGTATTGGTTCCCCAATACTTAAACATTAATGTCTGTAGCCACAATGAAATGTATTATTTTTTGTGTGGTGTGTTACAAAATAAATTTAGATTTTACACAGACTTTTTGCTGTATTAAAATATAAACATACTGGTATTAGCATGGTCAGTTTTGTAATATTTGTAATAATTTGTTCAAAATTTCATATACAGTGGAACCCCTGAATTACACTTCTCAAGGGACCAGTAAAAAATGGTGTAAAATGAATGAAAGTGTAATCTGAGGGAAGGTTATAATTTAAAATCATTAATTGGGACCAAATAAAAACAGTGTAAATGGCAGGAAAGTGTATAATCAGGGGGTGTAATTCAGGGGTTCCACTATAGTATGTTAGCATAAAAGTTTGAAACATGAAACTGCCTCAGACCCTACAGTTTTCAACATTATATATACACCACTGAGTTTACAGTTAATAAACATGTTTTGTGGTGCACAATGCTTAACAATAATCCCTAAACTCAACTATATTTTTGATGTACTCATAGCTGCTGCCAACTGATTGATGACACATCTGGGCTATCACAAATAATTTCAAGGAAGCAAAAGTTGTACCAAAACAATTTTTTACTACCTCCGATGGGTGACTTACTTTTTTTAATTGTAATCCAACTTTAAATGTAATGTACGTAATGTGTTAATAAAACAAACCATTTTTGATGATCTTACTGTACTGCATAAGAACAAATACCAGTACTGGAGATTAATACACATAACATAACGACACAAGTAAGGGATAAAGCTTCAGAACAACGTACATGCTTGTATTGGCACTCCATTCCTGAGCCACTCAACCTTCAGTTTCGGGTCACCGACAGGGATGAGTCGCGCTTCAAAGTGGGCAGCCTGGTTCTCTGCACAGCGCAGGTCCTTCATGGGCTGCGTGAACACTGGGGCCTGGGCCACCACCTCTTCCTGTACTGTCTGGCGCTGATAACGCGAGGTGTCTTCCAGGTAGCTAATCTGGGACAGTGCTGTCTCGTGCTGCGACTCCATGTAAATTGACTGCTTGCCTGTAAAGTGTTTCATTCATACTGATACAGCACCAGACTGATTGCTTCACTTACATTGCTATGCAACATATAAAATGTTATTCATTCTTTCCCATTAAAAATTTGTTTCCAGCTTATCACTACTTTTCTCTAAACTATACTAACAAATATACCTACTGTGTTATTTCTAAAAAAAAAGAGTGGTGTTATAAGTTTCATGACAGTGGTGTAATAAGTTTCATGACTATGTCTGCATTTCTGTTTGTCTGTCTGTGGCTTCGTAGCTCACAAACGGATGGACTGATTTCAATGCTCATTTTTTAAATTTAAAGCTAGTTTCATCAGGACAGTTCTTAACTCATGTTGCCATGGCTTTAGAAAAAAATCGACAAACTTAACTGCAGAAAACCAATATGGCGTCTCAAAGTTGCTGGTTAATTTTATCATACAGGAGTGCAGACAGAAACAAATGATGTTTGTTATCTTTAATGCACCGCTGGTTTGTTTTGATTAGTGATGTTGCGATACCATGAAAGTATTAATACTGAGATCAAAAGAGCAATAAAAAGAATGGTAGCAATACTCTTTCAATGCTGGTATCACAACAAAAGTATCGATGCTGGTATCATTGCTAATAAAATGTTTTATGCTTTTCAAAATTTTTTATGAAATGGAATATGATAGTTAACAGTTATGCATAAAAGGTGAAAATAATTAATTAAGAATTTTTATAAACATTGCTGATTGTTATTAAAATATAACGTATTGTTACTATCCCTCAAAATTAAAATTTTTCTTTCATAGTGTTCTACAGAGAACCAATACAGTATTTTCAGCAGTTAAATTTATATACGTTTAATGTGTCAACATTATTTCTATTTAATATGGGATTTGCTATATTACTGTTTTCATTTTTACAAAATACTGTAACATCTTTAATAGCCTTAGATCCTTCTGTCTTTTCAATGTCTCTACAATTTTCTTTTCGATCCAATGCTTTCTTTCAAAAATTCAAGAGTGCTCTCCTAATAAGAGAACATTGTGAAATACATGGACTGCTTTCCAAATTATTTCATAGATAAAAAACATAGGTACCTTGATGGTTTGGAACACTTTAATTAAATTTTTTTTTTATTTATAGCTACAAGTAATATCGAAAAACGTGCCGTAAAAGTAGCGGTATCAAACTTTGTACAGATGTGATATTGGTAAAGTATCAAAATAAAAGTATTGATTCCAAAATACCCAGTACTGAATGGGAAGTATCAATATAAGTATCACGTCAGTAGTATCACAACACCCCTAGTTTTGATCAGTCATGTTTATGCCACATTCTGTCGTTTATATAGTTGTTGGTTTGGAAAGTATAAATATTTCGGCTATTTTCTCATAGTAACTTAAGACAAATTGTATCTTTTTTCCTGAGGAATAGGAACAATTGTACAATTGATATGGAAAAAACTATCCTTCGAAGGGACCTCAGGAAGTGATAAATATCAACAATAAATACACGCGAGTTTAATATAGAGGTTCCACTGTAATTTTAAAAACAACTTATTCACTTAAATTTTGGGCTGAGGGACCCGACATTTAGAGCTTGTATGCAGGACATACGATAGTTACAAAAACAATTGATGCGGGCTTCTTAAACACTGTTTCAGTAGAAAAATTTTCGGAACCAACAAAAATAAACTATAGATACGGAAAAAGATGAAAACGAAAACTATGCAACTAGTAGTTTTTTCTGGACAATAAATAACAAATTTTTACAGACCCTTAAATGTGTCAGGGGACTGTTCAGTGAACAAAATGGGTAGTTAGGAATTTAAACAGAATAGAGCTGAACAGCAAGATCAAATCCACAGAACCATCTATAAATCCAAAAGATGAATGTAAATATAGCCTAATTTAAGTTTTAGGCTTGTCTTTTCAATTGTCACATGTGAACAAACATCATGTGTATGACAGTTTTGTTGCAATTACTTTTTCTGTTTCAAGTCTGCTCATTTAAACTACCCATTTAGTTTACTTAGCAGTTCCCTGATGCATTTAAGAGTCAATAATAAATGTAATTATTATTTTTTACTTTTCAAGTGATAAAATAATGTGTCAGGATTTTTAAATTTCTAATTTAGGTGTTATTAATACCTATTTTGTTTCCCTTTAAAATAAAGTTATTGTAAAATAGGTGATTAAAGAAAATATATCTAAAATGATGTAAATGAACAAAGTACAGGTACAGTACTTTTCGTTACTTTCTTAAAAACAAAATATATTATGACAGACAAAATCTAACTAAATTCAATATGATCTTGTAACAAAATAATTTAGCATCAAGTCTTTTAGGAAGCATGATATTACACTTGAGAAAGTAAACCTACCTTTTAACTGTTAATTATTATTTCCAAAAAATACCTGCACTGCAGAAATTTAAAAAAAGGAGATCAAAATGGTTCTATATTTTAGGAGCTATTCAAAATTCTATAATTTATGAATTCAGTAAAAAGAATTATTCTGCTGAAAAATTAAATTGCTTGATCAAACAAACAACACATTACTGTGAGACAAAGCCACCAATGAACTCACTCTGTACTAGCAAGCTCCCGGAAGTCATGGCCTCTCCTATGACATTCCTGGCACGGCAAGTGTAGGTACCAGAATCCTCAGGCAAGCAGTGCTGAATGTCCAAAGCCACAAAGCCAAAGCTGTTTGTTTCTGTAAATCTTGAACCTGCAGGCAGTTGTGATCAAAGTTGGTGAGCACACTAGCAACTACTGTACACATAATATACCGTTCTTTTAAAAGTAAGAAAGATACTAACATACCGTAACTAGCACCTTGGAACACATACACTTACTTTATTTACAAATCTTCACTCATATGCTGAGAAAACAATGTTATATTTTACGCATTGAAGTTGCAGTGAAGGTAACGAAAATATATTTTTTCTACAACACCAATTTGCTGAAAACCTTTTCAGAAAGTAATATTTTGACAACAAGAACTGATTATGTCAGTGGTTCATTAAAATCACAAGTAATAGAATTTTCTTCAATTTTAACAGCAGACCTAAGAAACAAATACAGTAAATTAATTTTGAAAGTTTCAAAAGCACACTACAGAAGATCTCTGTAATTGTATTCAAGAAGGAAACACAAAATTCAAATTAATGTTACAGAAAACTTTATAACAGGGCAGAGATGGCCACTTATCAACCACGAAATGGTCACGTGGAGAGATGTTTCAACAGCACTCTATTGTATAATATTTTTTCCTCATTCTGCCATATTCTATGCTGGGAAACAAATAAAAATAGAAACTGAAATTTACAAACTGTATTTGCAAAGGAGTTTAATGGTGAATATAATTTATTTTGGATTTAAATGATGAATGACTGCATTGTCATTTCATGTTTGAAGGCATACCTGATTTCAAAGGAACGTTGTTGTGGAACCACTCCACTTTCATCGTTGGGTCAGACACAGGGATCAAGCGGCACTCGAAATGTGCCCGGGTGCCCTCCTTGATGTTGATGTTCTTGAGAGAGGTGGTGAAGACAGGAGCTTGTGTTGTAGTCTCTTCAACATACTCTGAGCGCTGATACTTGGAACGATCTTCCAAATATTGGATCTGCTCCAAGCCACTCTCATTCTGAGTGTTTGTCAGGATCTGAGCCGTGCCTGTACGTACCACACAGGGTATTTAGTGTACAAACCAATGGGCTACATCCAGCACCATGTGCAATTTTGAAAAATATAGGTGAAAATATTAAATTTTGCAAGCCATTTTCTTTAGTTAATAACATTCTTCAAATAAACAAATGAAATGTACACAAATTAGCATTGCCTTTTTATTCAAAAGAATGTAAAATACTTGCAAGTACCAGCTCTCCCCTCCCATATACTGTAGTGAGTTTACCTTACATGTTTTCTCATTTCGTAGCCCAATGTTGTCCCCTTCGGTGACATGTGTGGTGGGAAAGGCACACACCCTCCTCCCACTAAGCAAAGCCCTGGCTATGTTTTACATCTCATAAGCTATCATTACAATTACCAGTACCTGCTGGTTTTGTTAGTAATTTACAAAAACTTGTAAATATATGGTCATGTAAGTAAAATATCAACATACGTTCATCATGTAGAAAAACCCATGCTAAAATTAAATTCCACGCCTAAAAAGTTTACAAAAACTGTATATACGTAATCCAGTATCAAAATGACTGTCTTTATATCATATTTTCCAACACCCCTCTTTATCAGAATCATAATATGCTTGGCAATGCTGAAGGCAGTGCTCTGAAAACCTTCATATATACTAAATTATATGTTCTCAGTTTTCCCAACATGTTTTGAATTATTTATAACTTAAATTTTGCTAAAAATATTGTAAATCTGTAGAAGCACAATATTTAGTTTCAACTTACTTCTGCAGACAAGAGTACACGTTGTTTCTGCTGACCCAACCAAGTTGGTTGCACGGCAGACATATGTTCCTGAATCTTCTGCAATTAGGTCTATAATATCCAGTGCTACATAGCCAAAATCGTGGATTGGTCGGAACCTGTGACCTGTGTACCACAACAAAAATCTTAGTCACATAAATGAAAGGAAGAGGCAGCTAGGCTATCAGTATGTACAAAAAACAAGTACGTACTTACGTTTTGGGACTTGAGAGATACACACAAAAATATAGGACAACACATAATCGTGAAACCGCGTATCACGATTATGTGTCGTCCTATATTTTTGTGTGTATCTGTCAAGTACCAAAACTTAAGTACTTGTGCTACTGTCTTTTGTACATACTAAAAATCTTAGTCAATATTTTTCCAATAATACAAATAAAAATATCATCACAGTTTGCCACTAAAAAAACAGAACAAGAATAATTTCACAAGTACAGTATAAAGATAGCATGTGATGAGCCCATTCTGATGAAAAGGAAACACTTCCTCACCACTTATGTAGTTTTTATTTTGTTTGTAAAATTTGTTTAAAATATTCTTAAACTCACTAAATATGCCTAGAACCCAAACTAAAAACTGAACACACTTCTTTTGAATGTCCTTGCATTATCAAAGTGTTAGAGTACTAAAAAAACTTACCAACAGTTACTGGTCTGCCATTCATATACCACTCAACTTTCAAGTTGGGGTCAGTAACTGGTTCCAGTTTGCATTCAAAGTGTGCATGCTGTCCCTCACGAAGGTTATCCAGACTCTTCGGTTTAGTCACAAACCTAGGTTTCACATTTACAACTTCGTCCACAAACTCTGTCTTCTTGTAGCGAGAAGTATCTTCCAGATACTGTATCTTCTCCAAGCCGGAGGGATGCTGAGACTCAAGTATTAAATCTCTCTTTGCTGAAAATAAAAAAATTTAATTTAAGAGCAACACAGACCTAGCATCACAATCAAAAAAAGTGATATGATCATAATTCTTGGACTTAGAGACAATGTGATAAATACTTCAGAGACAGAATATTCTATATATTATATTAAATATACGCTAAATTGCTTTGTGCTAGAATAAATTTGTCAAGCATTCTCATCATCTCCTTACAGATATTCAGCACTATAGGCCATTCGGGATAAAGTGAGCACTAAAGATTTAATCTTTGAAAAACAACTAGCAGTTACAGCATGTAATTCACCATTAACAACAGTTACATTAGCTCTTGTATGGTTGACAGTGAGTCACAGAATGTAGTTTGATGTATTTTCCTATTTACAGTAAATACAATAATACTTAAATAAACCGAACTGAAATTGATCGCTCTGTATTAAATATACTTTAAAAAAATGTATTGTCTTATTTAGTTACCTAGAGAGTGCATAATTTTTTAGTAAGCACCAACACACAGTGATGAGATTGAGTCATTGGTAATTTATTGGTGTCTGCATGCTGCTTCACTCTGTAAAAGGGTAGTTCACAAAATTCACAGATAGGTGGCATTAGTTAGCTTTGTTTTCCTTGGACAAATAACATGGTTTCTTATAACACCCTCAAAAGTATAAGAAATGATTGTGTATGAATACCTTTGCCAAACCATGTGAAGTTACTGGTATTTTGTGAATTGTTCCTTTTTGCAACAAACAATAATTGTATTGGAATAAAATTTAACTACAAAACAGCAATTCTTTTCTGTTTAGCACATTAAGAAACTACATTACTAATGCTGTAAGTGTGGTGATCGTGTATAGCAGAACTAAACGCTACATCAAGTTTTGTACTGTGTGTTATTATGTTGTGTGTTTGATTGTGACAGTGTTGTGTTTCATAATGTCAACACATTTACATATATGATTCGTGACAGAACCAAGCATGTTGTATAAATTACAGCTGATACACAGAAACCTGTATCATAGAGATGTTGCCTCTGAGACTACTACTACTGATTACAACAATTATTCAATACCTGTGTAGTTAATAAGTAGATATTGTAGATTACATTATTAAGAGCAGTGTAATGTAGATGTGAACAATGTACAAGCCAATGTAAATAAAAGTACGTGGCATTGGTTCATGTTTACATGCAGCAGAATGATACAAACTGGCTGAAAATACAAGTTAAAAAGGACTTTTTTGAGTGTTCAATTTATCCCAAACCACCTATAAACACAACATTGGCTCACAACAGGAAGTACAGTCATGTAATCAAGAACAATGTAGCTGCAGTAGCAGCAGCAGCAGCAGCAGCAACCCTCTGAGTCAGCGATAGCAAGTTCATGTGCTACTTTGGTACACAGGGTCAACAGATCCCCTACCTTCATGCCTTGATCACTGGAAAGTACAATGTCTACACATGCATGACAGTCACAACAAAATGTCCCACCAATCGGTGAGAAGATTACCAGCACGTTCAGTGACTTGTGCCTATAGAGAATAGGGTAAGACATCATGCACTTGCGGTCATCTTCTGCGTGATTCACAATGCACAGTTGGCACTCCACTGCAACTGACAACTGCAGACATTCATAGTTGAAATGCCTCTCTTCAACTAATGCATTCAATAAAAATACAGTCAAACGTTGAGTAGTCAGAGCTGCTTGAACTTTATCTTTGACTACTGAACTGCCAACAAATTCCAACCCATCAGGTGTTGCTCTCAAAATCACAATATGTAAACAAATAATATTTTCTATATTTCCAAATTGCTGACCATTTTCTACAAACAGCTACACGTTTCTCCTATTTATTTGGCTACTTCAGAGAGTTTTTTTCAGGCAATATTTGCCCTGAGCACTATCAGACCATAAAGGTGTTATAAACCAGAGCTCATCTTAGATGTGGCAGGCCTGCAGTTTGTATTTGCGTGGCCTTATGCAGTGCAACCAGAAGGCTTCCAGAACTCTACTTTATTGCAGTAGTTTTGTTGGTCAGCTATCCTGACCAACCATTCCTACTACATGGTATCTATCTCTTCTTCAGCATACTACATGATACCTATTACATGCTCAGCTGTGTTTGTAGGAATCAATATAAAACAATATGGACTGAAAACCGTCCAGCAATAATGAAGCTAACATACTCCCTACTTCCAACAAATTGTAATACTGACATCCCAACGACTAATGAATGATTTTATTTATGTACATATACAGATATAAGAATGCTCTTTCTTTCTCCGTATTGCCACCTCACCAGGCCTCTTCTAGCTCATGCTCCACATAAATGCCAGATGAAGAGAACTATAAGACAACCCAATAAATAGTCTGAGTACATACTCCTATCCTCAGCCAAGCCCTGGGAACCCTGCATACTATTAGAGTTTCTAACACTGCTCTCACAGCAGCACCCTAAGATAACAGTGGCTTTCAACTAGCATGTGCTCCACATCTGTTTACATTATGGTATGTTACTTACACTTCACTGGTTATACATAAGGGCAGTGGTGGCTGAACGGTCAGATCACTCGCCTCCTACCAAGGCAATCCGAGTTCGATACCCAGGGGAGTCGGTCCCCAGATTTTCACATATGGGAATCGTGCAGGACTATGCCATTGGTCGGTGAGTTTTCTCGGGGATCTCCAGTTTCCCCCACCTTTTAATTCCAACGCCGCTCCATACTCACCCCATGTCACCCCCATTAGTGCTGAAGACCTCAATGTTAAGCGCTGACCAAAATCTCTCACTCACCAGTTATACATCAATAGAATAGAATACAAATTTATCACAAAAATTTCTGGTAGTATGTATGTACTTAACTGCAGCAATACTTAACTAGCCTACACAGGCATTGTATAATAGCACATTTGAAAACAAAATTTCACAAATAGACTTGATTCAATGGAAATGGAGAGTAAGCAAACTGCTTTATTTTTTTATTCATGACTGCAATAATATATTTACTTATTTACAAAAATTCAATTTCACAACATATTCATTTTCAGTATATGCAAATGTAAGCATTTACCAATAACAATATAATTTTTACAATTATGTAATTTTATTTTGTTACCTGCAAAATACTTCTGAACAATAATAAGCAGTTATCTTTCTGCTCACCAAATTGAATAATATAGCTGTACTCACTGCCTATCAATATAAAAAAAGGACTGAGAGTGCTGCCTAACACACAGCCTTGGTGGGAGCAAGGGTAGAAAAATATATGTTTTATAATATTAGACATGGCTCAGTATAAGTCAAGCCTAGATACGTGCCATCACTGACATTCTTCTTGGTGTGGCCCACATTGCTAAATAAAACATTTTAGGCTATTTTTTTAATATCCTGAAAACTGTGAGCAAATAAGTACATAGTATTGTCATTCTCAAAAGATACTCTAAAACACTTACTCATCAATTTTTTTTCTCTCTTCCTTTCGCATTTTAATTCCTGTAGCAATATTTTCTTTATATCAGTGCAGAAAATTGTTTCTGCTCAAAAGTGATGTCTTGAAAGATGACTGAGCCTTTATGAATATAATTTAACACATAAATCCCTATCCTTGTTCTCGCCAGAGTTCCGACGTAGGCAGTGCCCGTAAGCATGCAGTTTATGACGTACGTACAGAATTTACAGAAACATATCCATACTAAGAGCACCACACGAATCCTGGGCTAAATTGGTGATGAAAATGTAAGTGGCAAAATGTTATACAACAACATTTCGCTGAGAAAGTCCCATCTTGCACACCATGTCCAGGTATTATATTTAAAAATATTATGTCAATTACCTACACCCATACTAGGCAGTTCAGAATAGTAGTACAGTAGTAAAGATAAGATATCTGTGGAGCAAAAGAGGGGACCAATTACAGTGCTGTGTTCCCACATTGTGCATTGTCACAAAGTTATATGATGGAACACGCTTAGCATAAACTTAGAGCAGTGTAAATAATAACTGGAAACAATGCTTTTCTGCTATCTAAGCACAGCATCGTAACTGCTGCTAACCAAATTTGTTACGTACCAATGACTCTAACTGAGCATGAGGTCACTGCTTCGCCAAGCTGGTTGCGTGCCTGGCAGGTGTAGACACCAGAGTCTACTGGGTACACACTCAGCAAGTCAAGAGCCACATAGTCGAACTCGTGAGCAGGACGGAAACGATGCCCTATACACACAGCAAACACAAGGCCTTTTATAAAATCATTGGCTAATAATTACCTCTGAAAACTCTATATAATGAGAGAAATTGCCTGGTTCAAGTGATTGCAATTTTTGTTAGTGGTTTTCTGTCCCTTACCAGAAAAACTAATGGAGATAAAAGTAATCATCGAACCAAAGTAATTCCTAACAGTGTATATGGTTCACCACAGTGTTTAGTTTCTCTTGAGGTTTAAACTTCATTCCGCATAATTACTGCTTTAGCTATTCCAGAATTTCCTAACCTTGTAGATATATAGCATAAGCAATCATTTGTTCCCACTGTCATTTATATAGTGAAATTCAAAAAAATTATAAAACCTTCACTGAACAAAACAACGCATAACAAAATCACAATTGAGTGATTTGCTCTTCAGCAGGAACAAATCAAACTGGTAATAGTAATGTGAATATTTTGTAACAACTAAGGATACATCTGGTATCAATAATCCATATGTTGAAATCATTTTGAACACATGCACTTAAAACAGGATCGTATTTTAATACAGGCAAAAAACTCATGTCTAGTATGACATGTTAAATGCCTAGAATACTTTTTCTCACAAAGTATATTTGTTGTGAGGTATGAGACAAATTATAGTAAAAAATATTAACTACTGTAGTGATGTTTCAAGTATGTAACTAAGGAATGAAACCATAGTTTCCCCAAAATGTCACAATACAAAGATTGATGGTTTAAAAGATTAGTAAGGTATAACATTTTGGGTGCAAATCATTTTTGTTTGGGATTATTTTCAGATCAGATTTAAAATTCTAAACATCTACTCTTTATCAATAGTAGCCACAAGGCTCCAAGATTTTAAAGGACATCATGAATGGATAAAATATGAATAGAAACATGAAACCTAAGATATAAAAAAGCAGTGTCAGACCAAATACGCGACAGAGTCTGTCATACTAGGTGCTTTACAAGTTGATATACAGAAGACCTTGCATACTGTTGAACTCAACATGATATTAAATAGTAACACCAGTACAATATACCGCTTCATTGGTCTGGTTTAGCATTTACTCAAAATTATGTATGCTGTTCATACAGAGTAGTTCATATATACTGGTACATGTGTATACTTGTATGCTGTTTTGATAAAATTGAGTTTCAAACTGTTTCAGGGTTTGATGACCTCGAGTCCATAACAATCAACAGCCCAAATTTTTGACACATTAGTGAGCACATCTACCAAACCCTCATTCATATTCTTCAGGCAAGATGTATATTTAATGTAACTTACTTTTCACACAAGTTTAAATAGAAATTCTTAAAAATTGATTTCTGTATTTCAAGACATTAATTTTGCATAATGGTAAATACCATGAGGCAATGATTTACTGTTGTTTAGAATGCATAACCTAATGATGAAATACAATAAGAAGCTACTAACATTACCAAAACTAATATATAAAATATATAACGGCAGGAGCTGAGTGAAGACAAACAGTTCGCACCTGTGCCAACTGGCCGGCCATTGACGAACCAGTCAACTCTGAGAGTAGGGTCGCCCACCGGCTGCAGTCGGCACTCCAGGTGGATGTTGGTCCCTTCCACAGTCTCTACGTTGTGAAGAGGTCGCGTGAACTGAGGTGGCTGCACCACAGTGACGTCCTCCGCTACTGTACGGCGGTGACGAGAAGAATCCTCCAGATACTGGATCTGCTCCAGGGCAGTCTCGTTCTGGCTATCTGTTAGTATGTCCGACTGACTGATCACCTATGACAGAATATCATATCTTGAGCACATGGGCTCCAAACACACCCATGCATACACTAATATTTGCTGTGGAAACAGCAGCTCAAAAATCCTAAGAGGTAGATACTGTAAACAAAATTGGTAATATAATTACTGCAGTACAGCAGCTGTAATGAGATAACTGCAGGGTTGTACAAAAGCTAGCTTAATTCTGAAAGAGCCATCATAATTAAAAACAAGCTTGTACCAACATACCAAATGTATGTTTAAGATAAGTATACCAATGAAAATGGTGTGTTGCAGGAATACTCATATAAAATATAGGTGAAGAAAAAAAAGAATAGACATAAAAAGGATAAAATAAATAGCCAACGTAAACATAAAAAACAGAAAATCTTAAGAAGGTTATTATTTAATAAATTATAGTGTTGCTATGTTGCTAATTAAATGTACCACAATCCCATTACAGAATTTGGCATTCCACAAAACCCATGTTCAAAACTCCCAACTTAGAAATTAAGAATTTAGGTATTTAGGATGGTCAGTTTCGACGATCTAATATCAGCACTACATGCCTCAATGTTAGAAACTAAAGGTTTGATAGAATTTTTATATTTTTTTTCTCATCTCCCAATTCCTTTGACCTTTACAAGACGTTTTTAGCCCAAGTACAGTAATATTACAACTCAATGAGTTTACAAAGTGATCTAAAGGAAGCAGGCTTGCATCCAAACAGTGAACAGAGCTAATTGCTTGCATTAATTTGTTCACAAACTAGCTCATTTGTAGTGATATAGTGAACCTCGACACATGACAGAAAGTCTAACTCTGGCAGGTTAGTTATAAAAATGCATTAAAAATAAATACATGGTATGGCCGTTCTTAAATGTAGCAAGAATTAATTTTTTTAGCTACATATTTAATCTCCTTGCAATAAAAATGTAATTTATTTAATTTTGTTACAACTTCCAAAAAAAAAATTTTTAATAACTAGGTATATAGGTATTGTTTATGTATGGTAATATTTTATAGGTATTTCATTACATTACACTTGTGTTAGAAAGATATGAGTTTCAGTTGAAATATGGGAAAAGAAAGCTTTAGGTAAATATACCAGCAGATGGCTTTAAAGACTTAGGGCCATATCTATAAACTGCTTTCGAATGACAATGAGCTGCTCACCAATGTTTTCTCTATGGGGATAGCAGTTGGTTGTCATTCGAAAGCCGTTTATAGATAGGGCCCTTAGTGAGCTATTCAATATCAGTAAATTTCAACCCTGAATCTCCCAAATTTTTAGACCCCAAATTTTGTCAGGTGGTTGATGTAGTACCCTAAATGGTAGTCTCCTAGTTGTTTCGTATACGGCTAAAACACCCTTAAAATCCTATCTGAAAGAAATTCCCTCCCCACAATACTTTAAGGTTAACCCTTGCTTGCTGCATCATCACTATTAAAATTAGCAGTGAACTGAGGGAAAAAAGTTCCCAACATCAACATTTTACTAAAAATGTAACGTTCTCTGTTAACGTCCCCTGGATTATGTTTTCTTTCTGTTCTAGACCACTGCCGTTGAAGAACAGGTCTGGACACTCGCCTAGAAACTTAACCACTTATTGTTTGGCTGCAGTTCGCCAAGTTCATGATAATGCGATATGTCTTTGGCGCTGCAATCAAGACGGTCGGACTCAAACTCTGCCCACTTCCCTCCCACAAAGATAAACAATTTATCAAAACGTATTTTTTAACAATTTATGAAATATTTCCTTTGTTCACAATTCTAAAGCATGGCTCTAGTGATCTTTATATACTTTATAATGTTAACAATGGAAAAAAGTGGGTGGAGTTTGAGCCCGACTGCCCTGACTGCAGCGCCAAAGATACACTACACTCTCGGTAACTTGGTGAACTGCAGCCAAACAACAAGGGGGCCAAGCAAAATACATTGGTTTGGTAGGTAGGCCGTGTTCTAGTCTAACTAAAGTAAGAACTGATTAAATGGTTATTTATATGATTAACTTCTTCAATATTTAACACTGTAAATGGTCACTGATCTTTAAAAGAACTGTGCAATAGGAGTGCATGACTGGATTTAGTTTCTTGGACATACTCATTGTGATATAGGTGACTGTCAAAGAAAACTAAAGATAATAGAAAAACATAAAAAAGCAAAGTATGCTTTAGTCAACATGATACATACACAACATAACATTTCACAAATGGAATCATGTCAAAACAAGAACAAACAGATAAGAAATTAAAATAAAAAGAAAACCCAGGATGCCACCAAGGTAGACAACCCACGCTTGAGGTCTGAGGTCGCACTCGTGTTCCTGAACCCTGTGTGTCTCTACCTGATGACTGGAACAAATTCCAGTTCCCGAAACATCGTTATACTGCGTACCTGGAAAACTATTGTGCTTTGTTTCGTCTCATTGTTGTGTGGTTTGTTGTTTTACTGTTCGTGTCTGATAGCCAACATGTAATGGGCCTAAAAGTGTTGTAACAATTGTTTTATCGTATCTGTCGGCATATAGGACGACCCCACATATAAGACGAGTCATGGTTTTGAAGGTACAAAATCTTGAAAAAAAGTAAATTACTAATTTTGAAATTCCCGACAGAAAAATATTTTTTTCCTTTGCCTGAAACATAAAAAACTTAGTTTATATATTTTCAATGCATTTATTACCCGCATTTAAACATCATAATAGACACATAAACGAATAACATTGGCTACTTCTACCCTCCGCGCACCCAAGAGCCAAGGAAATGCACGGTGGCGCCGGCGGCCGGCGATTATCTCCATTTGCCGGCAGGTATGCGCGACTTGGCAACGCCGGACAGAGGCACGCTGCACACTACAAGGCAATGCTGGGCAACAACAGCTTCTTGCAAGGTCATCGCATTCCTGTGCGCTGTTGTCCACCAGCCTAGCACTAGACGGTTGACACATGAATGTGTGGTACGGTTTCTAGATCCTCGTTTTCTCTGCCCGAGAGTTGTAGGCTGGCGAGACAAAGTATCTCGGTACGCGCTCGCATCGATCGCCGCTTCGCTGCGAGGAAGTGGCCGTTATTATGAATGACGCTCATCAAAATTTTGTGCCGTAAATTTTATTAAAATAAACGGGGCACTCGTTTTCATTTGTGACGAAAAACGTAATTCCTTGAAACATCATACAACTCCACAGCTTACAGCTTAGCTTTCAAACGATTTTTGGCTACCAAAAATTTTTGCACCCTCATATAAGACGAGTAGCAATTTCTGAGGGCCAAAAATATGTAAAAATTGTTGTCTTATATGCCAGCAAATACGGTAATACACATGTATTCATTTGTTTAGCAACCTTCTTCATAGACTTCACATGAGTTACTTCATTTATTATGTACATACCATATATGCCATTATAGTATAACATATTTATCTTCAGACTTTTCTCATTACCAAATGTAATGATACTCATCTGTAAATTCACCCATTAAAAACATTGCAAAGTGTAATACACACCCTGACAGCTGCTGAGGTGTGAGCGCTGCCCAAGTGATTGGTGGCTCGAACAGTGTACTCTCCAGAGTCCAGGGTTGTTGCGTGGACAATGTCAAGGGCAACAAATCCAAAGTCGTAGTACGTGCGGAATCGTGAACCTGTACACAACAGCTCTAAGTAATATGCAGCACATAAAACTTAGTTTTAATTTTCTTTTTTCAGTGTTTGTACAGTTACACAAAAAAAGTTATTTAGCAGAACACATTGACACTGACAATCCTAGCAATGTTAAGGGGGATGTTTAGCATAGGGCCACCTCAGCAAATACCCAGCTACGGATGGGAGCATGAGCAATATCGAGCATTTAGGGCTCGGCATGGTAGGACCTTATGACAGTGATAAAACACTATTTCCATCTTTGTTGGCCAATATTGAAGGATGCTTTGACATATTCACTCTATACTCACAGGCATCGATTCAGTGCGTGAATTTATTTAGCTCACTTTGACACATACATGCAACACTTACTTGGCTCTGTCTGTGCGAACATATCTAACTGATACCAAATAACATGAAACGTTAACGAGGTCAAAGAATGTCAAATACTGGTCTTAAAGATTAAACAGAAATTACATTAGTCTATCTGGAAACAAGTAACTCAGTACGAACCCTGAACAGTGATAACAAATCCGGCAGCAAAATGGTAAATTCAAGTTTCATGCCCGTTAGGCTAATGTTATTGTTTTGTGAGAAGTGTGCAGGAGAGATAATATGAAGACGGTAAACTACTTAAGATGAAACAGCAGTAATAGGATAAGTTAACCAAATGTGAGCTCTCTCTCTCTCTCTCTCTCCTCTCTCCTGTCGACGGTGCACGTCTGTGTCCTTGCAAAGTGCAAAACGTTCATCGTGGGCATCGACACTAAGAGCGTTGGTATTGCCTCGTAGCATTAAGAACCATTACAATCATACAGAAATTAGATAAAGCACACTCTGACATACTGCTAATTTACTTAAGCCAGGTACACACTATCCTTAATTCTCTTCTCAATTACTGACTTACTGTAATTCTGTTTATAAATTTCAATTGCAATTTCATACCAGAATTATGTAGAAAAATTTCTGTGGCTTGTGTACACACTATCTTTGTTTACTAACATATTTCAGTAAATAAAGAAGAAAAATATATTTGTGATGTTGGTTGCTATATTCCATAAAGTGTAATTGTAAAATTCCCGAAAACTATTTCACAATACAAGACATACCGTACGTGTAATTGCCAAATAAGTGAAACAATCTTGTATTATTTAGGTTTGTAAACTCCGGTGGTCTTTTGTTCAGTGGAAACCAGAATTTTATTTCTATTCAAATGATATTGGCAACCCTACTTGTGTACTTCGCAGGTGCGGTGGCTGAAACTGTGCATTGCGCATGCGCATGAACATAGGTACACTGCGATGAAAAATAGGACGGGCTCTATCTGTGAAAGTGTAGAACCAGCGTAGTTGCGGTACACACTGTCGCAGTGCTACTTGTAATGAATTTGATACGGAATTCTATACTGAATTATGGCTAGTGTGTACCGGGCTTTAGCATACGTAGTATGGTACCTAAACAAAACACCGAAAAGACTTCCTAGCCTTCTAGCCATAGGGATGCGACCCTGTACATTCGTTTACATAGACATAAGTGCATGCATGCTACTTGCAAAAGAACATGACCCTTAGATCATCAAATAATAAATAATGCAAGTTGTGAGGTGAAACTTGCATGAAGGGATCATGGCAAGGCTATAAATAATTGCCAGTTTAAAGTTTGTGACACGTAACAAATGTAAGGGGCAGAAGAGTTGGAATCATCTTTCTTGGTGACTGGCTACTCAGCTGTTTGCCCCTTTTTCTTACCCTTCCCTCCTCACCACTCAGCACACGTTGCACTATGCAACACTGCTACACTCTGGTAGTTGGGGGGGACAAGATGCAGGGTCCCATGCAACTTGCAGGTTTGCATGTTAGGTCTGGGTCTTAGAGAATAAGGAGGTACGGCACCAATATTGTGTAAACATTTTATTAGACACATAGCCTATGAAAGTTGCCAGCCACAACTTACCAACAGTGATGGACTTTCCATTATGGAACCATTCCACACGCATTGTTGGGTCACCCATGGGCTCCAAGCGACATTCCAGATGGATGTTCTTGCCTTCATTAATAGGTTTGGGATCCGACAGAGGCTGCACGAAGATAGGCCTCGACTTTGAAATTTCTTCTATGTGATACTGAGGCTCCACAAATTTAGAACTTTCCAAGTGTTGAGTCTTTTCGTAAGTTCCACGGTGCATGCTGGTGGTATCAATACTTGAACGAGCTAATAACAGGAAAAAAAAAAATTTCTGTGTTATTATTTTACTTTTCATGCAAGAAAATGTATATTAACTGTCATAAAGAAAGATTTAAGAAATAATTTTGTTTTAAAATATACTGAGATGAAGAGCTTAAAATTATGGGGAAAATAATAAGGAGTGGGGGGCAGTATAAACCATTTCTGCCCCTCTTAAAAAAATGGTCTGGATTCAGTACTGATAATGATTTCATACATAAGACAATTTAACTGTATCTGCCATTCAACCTTAAAAATGATAGAAAACTACTGTATTTACACTGTCAAAAAGTTCATTTTTTAACTCCAATAGAGACCTACTTACTTTCAACTACCATTGTAGCGGAGAGCTGAGCTTCACCAAGAGCATTCCTTGCCACAACTGTGTATGTTCCAGCATCATCTGAACGTACACTAAGTATATCAAGTGCTACATAACCAAAGTCATGGTACGTCTGAATTCTATTGGCAGTCATTATTAGTTTGCCATTGAAATACCACTCGACCTAGAAAAAATAATCAGTTTTAATACATAATAAAATGTAAAAAATTAATTAATGTAAATAATAAAATAATCAGTTGATCAGTTGTCCTTGACCGCACCATATTACAGTAGTACAAAATCTTAAAACTGCAAAAGTCAAAACAACTAAATGAAATAATATTCATGTGCAAACAAGAGTTACCAAACCAACTCAGGCAAACATAATGATTTCTCCATAAACACTACTGTACCACACATTTAGTCAGAGGTTTGCAAGTGTTTTTCAGAATTTTGCAGAAGAGTAATTGTGGTGCATGTAGGGAAGTTAGGTTGTAAGGTTGGACAGTGTGTCAAGGAGGCTTATGGGTATGTAGAAGAGTATGGCTGATGTATGGCGGAATAGTTATTAATTGGGATCGTTGAAATAAAGAATAATGAATAACCAAGGACGGGTAGTTAGCTCATTACAGTAATGAATATATACCGTATTTATTCATGTACCACCCGCACATTTTTTCCAAAAAAAAAAAAATTAAAAGTTGGGGTGCAGGTTATACACATAAATCAAAGTATTGGATGAAAAATGAGGCCTGGAAAAATGGGATTCACCATATATTACAGACTGCTGGAAGCATTTATTACAAAGGAAATATAAGTATATACACGATAACATTAGATTGTAGCTTAATAGATGTAAATACACAACACCGGCATTACCGTCAGCCATGCCCTGCGCCATGTGTACAGCTCGTGGCGCCGTGGCCGCATTCCGGGACGTGCCGAACTCCAGCAATCTAGGAAGCACGGGGCTGTGCCGAGCTGTGCCAAGCCGGCCCCACGTCATGTAGCGTATTGTTTTATTCTAAAAAGTCTGCATATTACAACGATGACGATTGACAATGAATTATTTCACTTATTTGGCCCAATGAAGAAGCATCTACGCACGCACAAGCAGCATGGAGGCCGAGATAGTGTTTTGTGGCTCCGTCAGAATGTGTTACAGTCAGTTATGGCTTGTAGCTAACAAAGTGTAGTATATATTGCCATTGGTCGTTCGCTAGTGATTCATACAGCCAGCCTTTGCCATCTTTGTTCCAACATGCTGTGCGTGGTGCTACGCAATATTTAGGGGGTGTAATTTCATTAAGTTTTTTTACGCAAAAATAAATTAAATTCAGACAAAATAGTGAGAAAAAATATTTTTTTTCAAGAGAGTATGTTGACAATATGGGGTGCGAGTCTTACATGGAGGCGGGTGGTACATGGGTAAATACAGTATATATTTCACAATTTCATTACATTCCCTGAGCTACAGTACTCAAATGATCATAAGGAAATGGTATGCAACAACATTTGCATCACTAATATTGTTACTGACAATTTTTTTTGGTTTGTAACTTTCCAGGAGGCCTAAATGCTAAATCAGTTTTGGCATGGACCAAAACAGTTACTGTATTTATTAAAACAAAAATATTGGTAAGCAAGACAAATTTCTTTACATTGTTTTACTCCTTATTTCAAAATAAAAGAATAATCATTTATAAGGTATTTATTCAAGTATTTTATTTTTAAGGCACAAAATGATTTTAAAATATAGTATTTACTCACTTCTCTTATGTTATGCCTTCGTGTACCTAATGCACCATATTTTTTCATGTCTGAATGTGTAATAAAATATTTTTCAGAGAATAAAAGTGTTCCGGTACAACGTAAAATTTACTCTGCACTGCGCAGCATTGGGATAAAATATGCTCCTAACGAGGTGCAACTAATCATGTGACTGATGCCAAACGCAGCGAAATCTGCACCGAGCTAGACCCTCATTGCAAATAAACTTTGCACAACTCGCACATGCGCATACAGCACAGTTATCGAGGGTTCACTGTATGTATAAGTTTCCTAACCAAAATAAAAACAAAAAATTACGCCCTAAATATTATAAGATAACTCACAATTCCATCACAATCAATGATAGTAATGGTGTTTGCAAAATACGATTAGCCTAAATGCATGGAAAAACATAAGTTATGAATAATAAAACACGTCACTTCACTATTGCAAAATCATCACTCTAAACATGCGGAATATTAATAATTTATCACGTCACCACTTCAAAAGTTAATGAACCAGACATACTGTTTATCCATATTTTGAAGTTTTTAGAAGAAACATTTCACTTCAGGTTATAGCACAGTGTTGCTATAGAAAACCGAGGGCCGAAGATTAAACACACAGGCGAGACTCGCACTCTGCACATGGATAAACATGTGCAACTATCCGAAGTGGGTCTGACTATTCCCAAAAGAGTTCTGAAAGATTTTATTACGAAGTTTCTTATTGGACCTTGCATACAGGATTGGGGAAATGGAATTGACGTGTCTCTTGAGTGTCCCGCCTACTTGCGTCTGATGTATTTAATTCCACCCATGTTGGCTGGTGCAGTTGCAGAGTAGTTTTCCTTGCTCTAACCTGCATCGGTGCAGGTGTTTGATGCTCATATGAATCGCTCCCCAGGAAGCAAACAAAAAAAAAAAATATATATATATATATGTACGTACATGTATTTAAAAAAGGGTGTAATTTATGCGAGCAAATGCAATATCTATTTATGAAAACAGAAATATTTCACTCCTGACGCATGCTGATGAACCAATTTCACCTTGAACTTCAGAAAAAGTATATTGGTTTACATAAATTTTGGCTAGTGAGTTTTTTGTAATAAACACAGTTTCTTTCCTCATTCTCAATCTGAGTTGGATTATAATAGGCCAGTCCTACCTGGAGAGTTGAATCATTTAATGGTTCAACTCGAGCTTCGAAATGAGCCCTCTGTCCTTCAACAATCTTGTTGGTGCCCTTTAGGGGACCCAGGAACCTTGGCTTCTGAGTCACAGTGGTTTCTTCTTGGGTTAAGCGTCCATATCGGCTGAAAACAAACATAACAGGAAAACTGTAATAACATTACCTGTTTCAAACTGATAACAATTTTCTACATAATAATTTCAAGAAATGTATCAATGAAACAAAACCCAATACACACAATAGTTTTATTCTAGTAGTAAAGTTCCAACATATCCACTGACTGCAATAAGTCAAACAAACCTGATGACCTTTCAAGTATTTATTATGTATAATTCTTATACTGTAACATAATTTCTGTAGCTCCTTACTGCACACTTTAGTGTTTCAGTCTATCACATATCATATTTTATAAAATTATACTATACTGTAGGTTTATTAATTATCCAAAACACCTATGCAAATGTGGTGGACTAACTTAATTTTATATATAGAACACAAAACAAATATGGTTCATTGAGTTAATTTGTAAAAAAAAAAATTACTTAAATTATGTACAGTATTTTTAAAACAAAACAATATTATTTGATGCTTCTGAAGTCATTATGCTTTTGAAAGCAAAGTAATCCTAGCATCAACATATACTTCAGTGTTAAAAATCGTAGTTGCTGGTGAAAAAA
Source organism: Medauroidea extradentata (assembly GCA_003012365.1). Classification (NCBI taxonomy): domain Eukaryota; kingdom Metazoa; phylum Arthropoda; class Insecta; order Phasmatodea; family Phasmatidae; genus Medauroidea; species Medauroidea extradentata. Next base: position 22,707 of record PNEQ01002469.1, read on the forward strand.
CTCCTATGTGTAATCGGTTGTGTTAAAAGAGACAACGTAATATAATGTGTGTACGCAATTGTATTTAAGTGTACAGATCAACACAAATTATTGATGTGTATGTACTTCTGTGATAGTGTATACCCCAAACACACAATAATATGTAATCTTGTAATTTTTTTTTACTTTCCTGAAAATTTTTGAATTTTGCACATTGGAGGTTTTTCACTGGCAACGACGAATTGTTAGTTAAACCACATTCATAAAACTTAACTGCTTTATAAAAAATAATACACATTATCAGAAATCAACCAAATATCAGACTTCACAGTCTACCATGAAAAAACATCCACAGTTCTTCCATCTAGGTGGTAGGTTACCTGGAGTCCTCCAAATATTGGATTTTTTCCAGGCCACCAGGATGCTGGCTGTCTACGATGATGTCTTTCTTGCTGATGGCAGTCAGCTGAGCCGACGTAGTTGCCTGGCCCAGCTGGTTGAACGCCCGGCATGTGTACACGCCAGTGTCGTGAGTAGTCACGTGCTTGATTGTCAGAGCAACATAACCAAAGTTGAAAAATGTCGTAATTCGAGAACCTGGTAACACAAAAAACAGAAATCACTTAGGCACACAAACTTTGCAAGAAGTAAACATAAATAATGTAAAAATTTTGCTGCAATAACATAAAGTCGCAGCGCTATGTCGTCAGAAAAAAGTAATTGGTAGCAACGTAACTCTGTAACAGTTAACACAAATATATACCTTCTTTTAACTAATTTAGACATGTAATACAGTGAAATGTCTTCAATAAAAACATGAAATGACCTTCATTTTTTCAGTTTGTAATAATAAGGACTGTTATAAACATGTGCTTGCAAGAACTATAAAAATTATCTAAGAAATAATTTTTGCCACTTTATCCCCAAAACACAAACGTTATTTCCACCTCACCTGTGCTATTACACTGACACTGGTCAAATGTACAAAGAAAATTTTTATTGATTATTCAGCTCATTGCAAAAAGGCTCTAACTGATTCTAACGTGAACTCTGGATAAGCCAGTTGCAGCTCATGCAGCATCTCACAACCTGTACTTTGACTCTTGCTACATAACCAGGGTAGTAAAAGCCTTAACACCATCCACCAGCAGTGCAGAACTTAGGCAACGGGAACTGGCCCACCAGTATATAAGCAAATCCAGACAACCACCAGGCCTTAACATCAGATAACACCTCACATCATACTTTCAAATATGCTGCCTACCCTAGTTTACTTCCTGGCCGCTAAGTTAACCAATTACCGCTCGCCATCTTGCTGTACCGGTCTACTCTTCGCCAGAGCGAAGAAGCCACCCTTGTGACGAAATTTCGCGAAACATGCTTCTGCGCAAAATGTGTGTCATCCATCTGTTGTGTGTCACTATCAAGCAACACAGTTCCATGTGAGTATTTGTGTTTCTCTAATTTTAATATGTAATTGAATTTGTATTATTTCATTAAGTACCAGACATACATTGTAAATATTATAAATTAATAATAACTAGGGTAAACCAAAACTATTTGGTTAACTATAACAAATTTAATAGTATGGTACTATACCAAAATTTTTACTGCTGAAAATTTTTATCACCACTTTTAACTACTCTTTACACTGCTTCAAATATTTAACACCAATTTTTTGTACACCTTTTAACATACACTCAAACTGGCAACTTTTATTAACAGTTTTAAGGTGTCCTTACCTATGACAGAAAAATAGAGGTGGAATTTCTTTCTAAAGTGGTGTGACCACTGGATAATACTGAATACTGCTGTTTTTCACAAGTAATAAATATTACGTTTATCCCACTACTATATTGTAGTGGTACCACACCAACTCACACCACGGCAACGAGCAGTAGAACTTCTCTATTGCATTAGCCAGCGGCGAGCACGAAGAATTTCTTATCTCGTTTAACGGGTGGTTCGTAAGTGGGCATCGTTAACAAGGCAAATAAATTTATGACCCTTTCTTTCTCAGCAGATTTAATGTACCGTTACAAGGAAATGGCACACCACATAGTCCCAAAAACATACAACCCAATAGTCCGCCAAATACAACATAAAAAAACAACGGTGGGCCTTCGTAATAATAAATAAATACTGAAAAATAAATTGCTCCCCGAAATTGTTCTTGTAAAGCAAACGCCGCTCTGACACCTGCGCTAATCCCGCACGCCTCAGAGCTGCATGCGTGCGCTCTAGACCATTGCTACTTGAAGAAGACCCTCTCTCTCTCGTCTCGCGCACCCCCACGCAAGAACAATGGCTCGCCCAAAATAGCGGTGACTTTCAGAAGCCTAATGAAATTATAAACACGGGTCCAGACACTTAAGAACACACAGTATTCAGCTTACTGCATTTTGAACTTATATAAAACACATTTTCCAAAACCCTTTTCTTATGATACATCAATAACAAAATAATTAAAGAAAAAAACTCTGCCACTGGCAGGAAAATAAAGGGGAGAGGGGTGTTTGCCGCTCCTACATCACTTCAACGCCCAGAACAAACCCAAACCTGGAGTGTTTCTGTTCACTGGACTAGGCGCCAGCCAGACTGCAGTTCAACACAGTGGCAAGCTTCAGTCGAAATTTCACTTATTTTAAAATAATACCAAAACCAAAATAGTTACAACAAAAGTTACTTAGATAAGTTGCAAAGCTCCTTGAAATGACTCTTTAGACACCCAACAAGGCTAGTCTACGATACAATTTAATCAACATGAAGCATTAGGTCACGAACTCAGTACAATAAATTTACTTAGATATGATAAATGAACATACAGGGACTTCTATAACATCATATTACTGTGCCTTGACGCGACCCTGGACATATTAATTGCAATGTAAAATAATATCTAAAAAACCTTGGCCCACCACTACAATTATTACTGTTATTACTACTTATTACTTAATATATTAAATCTTTTAGTGTTTGCTTCTGCACGAGCTTATCATGACAGCGTAGCATCATAGTTCATGGCAGTTGGTTGGTAAATACTATATGAAAGTAATTGCTGGAGATGGTAACATCACTTTGAGCAGGAATAAACTTACCGGTCAGATCTCAACTGACACCGATTGCTTGTCCAGACACTGACAAATTGGGAGATAAACAAGATCACTGTAATAGTAGGCCGGGCTTACACTTGCTTTACCGGGCGACCTCAATGCACAGTGTACATATTCAGTTACCACAAAGCACATGGCTTAGTAGCTTGGAGATTTTATAGTAATATACTACACGTGCCAGCTGGTAGTGAATTCCAACAACAGGAAACAAAAGAACCAAATTTTCATTAACAAAATTTAATTAGAAAGGGGTCTGATGGCCAAGTACCTTACAATAAACAGTAGCTATTTAGGCATTGATTGTTTCACAATGGCTTTATATCTTATAGTGTGTGTATGTATATATATGTGTGTGTGTGTGTGTGTGTGTGTGTGTGTGTGTATATATATATACATACATACACACACACACACACATATATATATATATATATATATGCAATTAAAAAAAAAAATGCCAATGAACAGTAAAAGCAAACATACTTGCTTCGACGGGTCGGCCATCCTTGAGCCACTCGACCCGCAGTGTGGAGTCACCAACGGGTTCGAGGCGAGCCTCAAAGTGAGCAAAGCCACCTTCACGCACATTCAGCTGGTCCCTTATCGGGGACTTGAACTCGGGAGGGCTGGTGCTCTCTGGCACCTCCTGCACGTACTTCTGGTGCAGCTGCTGCTGGTAAGCCTCCAGTTCCTCTACCTTCTCTATGTACCGCTGCTGTTCTGGGATACCCAGGTCTGTCGTTACGCTTGTACGCGCTGAAAACACAAGGATAGACACTTTTAAAAATGTTATAAGAGAACTTTGTAAATACATATGGAAAGATGTATAAATTTGACAAAGGAAATAAGATAATAACATAATATGTATATGATGATACTGGATTCATAACCATGTGGAAATAATTTAAAAAGCCACTGGCACCTTTTGTACACTCACCAAAAACCTTAAGTGTGGATGAACTGAGTGCTTCACCCAAGCGATTCACAGCTCGCACAGTGTAGTTTCCAGCATCTTCAGCCCGTAGGTGCATGATGTTTAAGGAGACGTATCCGAAGTTGAAGATGGTGGTGATTCGAGAGCCTTCAAAAGAAAATTTCCCATAATTACCTTTAATTTAGCACATATCTACAAACTAAACAAACTTCCAATAATACTTAACAATTTTGTAGAAGCTAAGAGGAAGGGCGCTGTAATGACTTCACTACTGTTGAGTAATAATTTTTATATGTAACAATAATTCAATGAAATACAATAGTGTATTATATTAATTTTTGTGGATGAGATTACTGTACGTATAGTAGATGATACGAAAAGTACAGTAGAACCATGTGATCAAATTTGAATTTGTACAATACCCTGCTTAATAAAATACTTGATAAGCAATCTTCTCTTGGTCCCAAAAAATGGTTTTACAATAGAAAATTAGCTACATACAGATTCACCAATATAGAGGCTCTCCAGAAACAGCCATATAATTACCATACCACATTAATCCTGGCCTAAATTGGAGCTGAAAATGTTGTACGACAACAATTTTTTTCGCTCAATGTGGCAACACAGCGTGGAGAAAGTCTCCTCTTGCGCTCCACTTCCATGTATTATTTTATTAATGTTATGTAGAGTAAACATAGAATAATTTTTTGGATACTGCTCAGGATTTGAAACTGTGCCCAAAATACGATGGTCAGAACAGTGGTAGTAAAATATCCGTAGAGCGCAAGACGAGACTTACTCCATGCTATGTTGCCACATTGTGCACATTAAATGTCACCGTACAGCATTTTGCCACTAACATTTTCATCTCCAATTTAGCCTAGGATTCAAGTAAAGTACTTATTATATGGTTGTTTTTGTACATCCTGTATAGTTTTTCTCATTAAAAATACTGAACAAATTATTGGTCAAGAAATTTATTTGTTGCCATTATTGTACAATGAAAATTCTTTGAAACTTACAAATAAGTTTTAATGAGGCTTCAAGGAAAATTTTTGTTAACAAAAAAATTAGGACATACACCTAAATTTTGTGACATAAATTAATAATAATAATACAAAAACTTCTGTACATGCAACAGCCACAGTAGGGATAAAGCATTTTTACGACTGTGTAGATCAACTTAATCAAAATTACTGTACTTGTAATAATGTTTCAAAATTGCTAATTATAGAATCCTGCAGTTAAATGTGAGTACAGTAATCCCTCCATGTTCACGAGAGTTAGGTTTCTTCTAAAACCCAGTAAATAATGAAACTATAAATAACAATTCCAGAAACACATGGAAACAACAAGGTCACGTTCTCAGATCCTTATTTTACTACACATTTATTTAATGAAAATATGAACAAATGTTCAAAATAATGTGTTTTACAGCTAAACATTGTCAAGAAAAAATTACTGTACTATTATATGTTACATAAATTGAAAAAATACATCAACAATAGTATATAACATAAATTGAACTCCTGATTGCATCTCTATCACAACAAATAAAAAACATGAATTTGCATACACATTTCGCTTGTAAACAAGTAAAATTGAAAAAACTGGATAAATAAATTCACAAATATGTAAATAAAAAAAGTAAGTACATTTGCAAACATGAGTGAATGAAGTGAATGAGTGAAAAATATTGGTCAGCGCTTAACATCAAGGTCTTCAGCACTGATGAGGGGTGATATGAGGTGAGTAAGAAGTAGCACCGGAATGAAAGGGTGGGAGAAATGAGAGTTCCCCTGGAACACATGCCGACAAACGGCATCGTCCAGCACGATTCCCACGTGCGAAAATCCAGGGACCGACCCTGCTGGGAATCGAACCCGGATCACCTTGGTGGGAGGCGAATAGTCTGAGCATTCGGCCACCACAGCCCCATGAGTGAATAAACTGTTAAAATTACAGTAATCTTTTGATTTAAGGACTCTCATGGGACTAAAAAAAATTGTTCGTAAACTGAATAAGTCTTTAAACTGATTGATAAAAGTATGTTTGAAACCTTAGATTGGACCAAAAACTAAAAACAGTTGTGAAAAGTGAAAGACTCACTAAACTAGAAGACATTAAACTGAGAGATTTCTGTATTTCCACAAGAGTAAACAAATTTGCCAATACTTAGTTTTTTGATAAGGAGGACGGGGGGTGGAAGCAATTACTGTATTAATTTTGCAAGGAAGAGTTACTGAAGAATTAAGTTCATCACATACTGTGTAAAACATAAGTACAGTGATGAAATAAGGCAAGCAGCACATTACTTACTTGCTGTGATATGTTTTCCATCTTTGTACCACTCCACTTTCATTGTCGGATCACTGACCGGGGTGAGTTGAGCTTCAAAATGGGCGTTGCGCCCTTCTTGCAACTCGCCCAAATCATGGAGTGGCCGAATGAACTGGGGTCGCTGGGACACTGATTCCTCCACGCTTTCAGTGCGCTGGTAACGGGAGTAGTCTTCTAGCTGCTGTATGTACTGTAGACTGTCTGGGTGTTGGCTTGTTTGCTCAATGCTGGCTCGAGCTGAGGCCACACAAGAAAAAATTCATGTTCACACCCATGACTGAAAAGGTGCATGCACACACACACACACATACACAGACTTTCTGTCTTCAAACTGCATTGGCGACACTGAGATGGCAATTTAAGATCAAAATAATTTCCATAGTGTTGTATGAGTTACTGCAAGAAATATTGCTTTTATCAGCAAGAAAATTACAAATTGCTAGTAATATTTACAAGACAACTTACATAACTACAAACTCCTTTTATATAACTATTGGTAACTGGAAAATGTAGTTAAAGAATTTAATTCAATACCAATTCTTAGTTAAAGAACTCAAAACACTGATTATTCAAAGCATACACTTGACTCAAAACTAGTAATGATATGGCATATTGTGATATAAAGAACTGTAAATAGTATATACTAACTGGTTACGCTGAGAAGGGCTTGTGACTCAGTTGAGCCTGATTGGCTTGTCACTTGGCAGACATATTCTCCACTATCTTCTAAAACTATGCTGATCAAGTCCAGTGCTATGAAGCCAAAACGGAAGGTCGTCGTAGCACGGGAACCTTTACAAAACAGAAAATGCTCTTTCGAACACACTGATGCAGAGTCATTTTTATCTAGTGCATATGAACAACAGTTTCTCAACAGCCTACCTCTAGACTCAATAAAGCTTTAATCTGCTATTTGTACGTACTGTATTGTCATTAATGAAACAACTTACACTCAGTGCACACCAAGTCTGACATGTTAAAACATCACTGTACAACATTTATTGAAATAATGTTGTGCTACTGAACCAAACACATACAGTATCTGAATAGCAGGAAAAAAAAGTGTCCAAGGCATTACAGACCAATTTAAAAGGTATCTACTATCTAGCTGTGTAAAAAATAAACATTTGGTGCAAAACACTGCAATTAATCATTTTTATCAATAATGTGATATCACTCATGATCAGCATTCACAAAGCACCAAACTTACACTTATAATTGCTAAATACATAATTGCTATAAGTTTCTAAGATGTTTCAGTTATGGCATAGCTACAAGTGCAAAAGGACAAAAAAATTGTATTTTTAAATGTAATGAAATAAACGCACACTTGGCAAATTTCTATGTCTTTAATTATCAAAAGGTATGCGCAACTTTATATGTATATATAAAAAAGAAGAAGAACAGAAATTTAACGCACAATCGAAATAATCAACAGTGTACTCGCACACTCAGAGTTATCTTCAAATTGATTTTCGAATGCAAATAATATCACCACAAACAAAGCAAGTGTAAAACTATGATATGGACAACCTCTGTATGGTTTCTTGACAATATGCACGGGATAAAAGAGCAAAGACTACTCACTTGCTTCAAGAGGTCTGCCGTTGACAAACCATTGTACTTGCATGGTTGGATCCCCAACCGGTTCGATTCGGGCTTCAAAGTGAACCCTATTGCCTTCAACCTGCGAAATGTTGTGTAATGGTATGATGAACTGCGGAGGAGGGTAGATACGATCCTCCTCCGGCTGAGGAACGTGTGGTTTGGCTCGCTCCACATGGCGCAAATAAATTACTTCGGGGCCAGGAGTTAGCCTGCAACCATTTTGTGTGCACTTAGTGAAACTGAAATAGTCTTCTAGTAAATTCAAATACTGTTTACCTCACTGATTTAAATTTGAATTTACATTTTTTTTACAACTAATTAACATCACACTGGAAACATCAAGCAAGAAAATGTATACCAGTATGACATTAGTGCTGCCCTTCTAAATGATATTTAGTATTAAACCAAGTTATTAAATCATATGTTAGTTAATGACTGAATGCACCTTGAGTTCAGAGAAAGATTTTGATGTTACAAATTTCTTGATTAAACAAAACAATATGTAAATGACCAACCTCATTACGTACAGGTACAATGAAATAGAAAACTTCAAACCACGAAATTGTTGTGATTTATATAACAATGTGATAAACTGTAGGTATATTCATCAGACAATTAACAGTAAGATTATTGTTTTATGTCACACAAGTCAATACAATGTTTGACAATGCAATTTGTAACAACTGCTTTATTTTAATACAGTAAAGTGCTGAGTTACGTAAGGGTCATGTTCTTAAGTGCATTACGTGACTTGATTTTTCTGTAAGTAGATTGTATGAACTGTTCCTAAATTTAACTTCATAAAAAACTAATACCTTTCAAAGTGTAATGTTCAGAAGCAACAGGTCTATTTGGAGAACCTAAAGGCAATAAACATGGTGCACATACAATGATAAGAATACTGTAAACACCCTTCTAATGCACACAATGTTTTTCAAAATTATTAGTTCTGTCAAAAGTGAGGGTGTACGTAACAATAAGGTGAAAATGTGCATGTGGGCCGAGTCGGCCTGGTGAAGACTTGACAATGCTGCACGTGACTTGTCTGCCGCAGAACTCACACGTGCTCACACACACACAGCACAGAGGATGCCTATGGACACCTGAAGAAGGCGCAGTCACGTGCACTAAAGTTTCTCCTGATTTATAACGTTTGAAGAGGAAGTCATCAGCACTACCTATTAGACGTTGCGCGAGTGTAAAGTAAATGATTGTGCCTGGACAAGTGCGCCATAATCAAGATACAATTTGAACCGAGTGTGTAATTTTGTGACTAAAAATATAGACATGCTTGTGGAATATGTTCACTAATTACACAGCATGCTTTAAAATCAAAGTCGTCTAATTCTTCTGGGTAGCCCGGTGCATTATCAAAGAGAAGCAGCACTTTAAATGGGATTTTGCTAAGTGCACAATATCCATTTATCATAGGAACATTTTTATTATACCGTATTTGCCGGCATATAAGACGACAATTTTTACATATTTTTGACCCTCCAAAATTGCTACTCGTCTTATATGAGGGTGCAAAAATTTTTGGTAGCCAAAAATCGTTTGAAAGCTAAGCTGTAAGCTGTGGAGTTGTATGATGTTTCAAGGAATTGCGTTTTTCGTCACACATGAAAACGAGTGTCCCGTTTATTTTAATAAAATTTACGGTACGAAATTAGGATGTGCGTCATTCATAATAAAGGACACTTCCTCACAGCGAAGCGCCGATCGATGCGAACGCGTGCCGAGATACTTTGTCTCGCCAGCCTACAACTCTCGGGCGGAGAAAACAAGGATCTAGGTCCGCATGCTTTCATCCTTTGTCTCGCAAGCACAAGACTCTCGGGCGGAAAAAACGAGGATCTAGGTACCGTACCACACATTCACGTGTCTACCGTCTAGTGTTATGCTGGCAGACAACAGCGCATAGGAATGCAATGACCTTGCAAGCAGCTGTTGTTGCCCGGCGTTGTCATGTAGTGCGCGGCATGCCTTAGGCCGGCGTTACCAAGTCGCGCGCAACTGCCGGCAAACGGAGATATCGCCGGCCGCCGCCGTGCGTTTCCTTGGCTCTTGGGCGCACGGAGATCAGTACTAGCCAATGTTATTCGTTTATGTGTCCACTATGAAGTTTATATGCCGATAATAAATGCATTGAAAATATTTAAACTAAATTTTTAATGTTTCTGACAGAGGAAAAAAATATTTTTCTGTCGGGGAATTCAAAATTAGTAATTTACTTTTTTTCAAGATTTTGTACCTTCAAAACCATGACTCGTCTTACATGCGGGGTCGTCCTATATGCCGACAAATACAAACAAACCTCCAGACAGCGCACATATAACCCAGGCCTTGGTGTTAGTTTTCAACATTACAAGCAGCATACTCCTGTCAATTTTCTTAAACATCCGCTGGTTCTAGGAATAATAAACTGCAAGTGATTTATGTTACAAGTCTTAGGATGCATTAGAGCTAACCATAACAGTGACACAATCTTTTGCGACCTTGAATCCAGGTACATAGTTTTGTCCCTTTAAAATGACAAACCGTTCTGGCATCTGCTTCCAAAATAGAGCAGTTTTATCTACGTCAAATATTATATTTGCTATTCACTTTCCTCGATTATTTCTGGTAGGAGTTAACAATTATTCTTGCTGCGGCCGCATCAACACTTGCGGCCTAGTCTGTGATCTTGATGTTGTGTGTGAAGATTCACACGCTTCTTGAATCTTTTAAACCATCCAGTTTCTACTGTTTAGGTATATTTTTTAATCCTAAAAGAGAATAGCTATCAAAAATCAGTTTAGCAGTCTCTTTTAAATGGTTTTCAATTTCAATACATTTCCATATCTTTTCAAGACTATAAATGCTGTGGTTTTAACTATTTATGTAAGTAACTAAATTCTTGCTGACTTATTAGACGAAGCCGTATAGATAATATAATATTTGGAAAAATTAGCTATCTTGAATTTTTGTGCCTTTTTCTTGTATTTTTTACTGTATAGTTTGAGCATTCATTCTTAAGAGTGCGTGGTAGATAAATAAATGCTGAAAACATCAATTGATATTTACGCTTTTTTTCGAAGCCAATAACGATCAATAACTCAATGACAATCCTAGATAACGGTACTTGCAAACTTTATGAGTAAATATCAATCCAAAATTACTAATTTGTTACGTGTGATCTCTTGCACCGCAGTTAAATGCACGAGATTCTAGTGTCAGAGATTGTGCCACAGAAGGTAGTAACACTGGAAATAATTTTGTTTCAAATGTTGGCTAAAACTATTGTCAAGGATTGCCACTGTTTAATTTTTATAAATTGGCTTCGAGAAAGCTACCGTTATAGATTAATGCACTTAGCGTTGAATTATGTACCACACCCTCTTAAGCTTTGATAACATTTTATCGATGAATAAACAATACCTGCAGAAATATTACTGTGTTCATAAATCCTATACACTTCCACTTCAAGTGAGATAACAAGCCATACTGCTGTCTGCAGCTGCTGTGATCAACGAAACACTGAGTAGAAAGAGGGAGAGAGATGATGAGCTGTCACACATGTGCCGCGCAAGTTGAATTTTTTTCGACTGTCGCCTTATCCCGCGCTTTATTATGTCAATTTAGAAATTATGTAACTGTGAATTAACATAAGTTGCACCTTCTGTAACTTTGCACCTGCCTGTATATCTCAGTCCAAGGTAAAAACATAAGTGCACAAATATAAATACAAAACACTGAGACTGAAAACTGATGCGAAATAACATAAAAGTATAAAAATCAGCTGTCTCAGAAAAATTTTACATAACAGAACCTTGAGTAAAAAGTAAAATCATCATCTAGAAATGGAAACCATCATTATAACCTAATATGAATTAAAAATATATAATCCCATTTCAAATTTCTCTGGTCCTAAATGTATACGTAATTAATTGTTAACTGTAACTCTACAAGGTACTTACAGCAATGAAAGTATGTACATGATACAAACACCAACATCACCAGACTTACCAGTATTTGCTATTTACATTTTTAAAAAATATGTTCAATAAGCTACTGTAATTAGCATTAATACATAGTAAATTAGTTAAAAATATTAAAAGAACAAATGAAAAACTGCTTAAGTGTAAATCTCCAATAAAGTACCATACTACAAAAAAAAATGTGTTACCTACATTTTACACGTAATTTTTATATACAGACAACTTCATTTACAAACAAAAAGAGAATAGTGTGGATAAAAATCTGAAGATCAGTTCAGATAATACCATCACTGACATATATTTGGTTAGGAAATTAACTACATGAACTCACAGTTCCACTAACTGAAATTAATTCTAAGTTATCATGTAACAGACATTAACATGTTGTATCATTAAACTATTAAAGTTCAAGACACCTTGTATGCATTATTACATCAGCAAGAAATAAAAAGCAAACTTACTCAGGCTCTATAACTTTGGTGGGTCGAGGCAGGGTGAGGCGCCATGGTTGGGGAACTGACTCTTTGGGAGTCTCCACAAAGAGTCTCGCCCGGGTGGCAGTGGAGCCTGCGACATTTTGAGCGGTGCACTGATACCAGGCCGCATCCGACGCCTTGGCTCGCGGGATATCGAGGGTCGAGGCTCCACTGTCTGTCGTGATGCGCACATCGGGACCGGGCACGATCGGTGCGCCATCCTACAACATAGCACACCAAACTGTGGCTACCATCTGTAAGCAATACACTCACCAATACAACTACTACAAACATTTAATTGCAGTTGCAAAAGTTTATATAAAATCACTATTTAAGCGTAGCTACAAATATCAGACTACTTTTTCAGGAACAATTAAAAACTAAAGAATCAAGTTTAACAGCAGAAAATCATTAAAACTTATCTCAAGAAACAATAAGTAACATCTTTAACATCAGAACTTGTAAAGTGGTGCTGTATCTGTTTTCGCAATATTGTTAAGGGTGCCACCTATTCGCACGTTAGAGGCTCAAAAGTGATGGAGCTGTAAGGGCGACCTTGATGTGCACATAAAATGCCATATTGCCACAACAAGCCATGTGCTAAACTAGCATGTAAGATTCCCGCCAATACAGTTTTACTATAGGACTTTTAAGAGCCCGTCTCGCTAATCAAGCTGCATTTTTCATAATTTCTTTGTGACTCCGAGTTCGGCATGATTTATTTGAAAACATTTTAATAGAGACTTAGCTAGTTACATTACCTTTCATTACGCACATTGTATTCTAAGTATTACAGCGTAAATTATGAAATAATAAATTTGATACAAAATTTAAGGTAACAATTATCTCTAACAATGTCATTTAGACTTAATCACTCCTAGTACCAATTAAATCCACTAATACGCACCTAATCGTAAAATGTAATGTTTCTATTAAGAGACATTGCTGATAATTAATTGTACCTTTAATTTATTAAAAGAAAATGGATAACTTCAACAAAACCGGTGACCATATAATTTTATTGGTGTAAAGTCTGTAGCAATGTTCAGTGCACATACAGTCTGCATTTCACATACATTCAGTTAGTACCTACATTTTGAAGCACAGTAGTTTGAAAAGGCAGTTTTTAACTATGTTGGAGGGCCTAGAACAATGACATTCTGACCTGGTCCGAAGTGTGTTTTATTTTCGTACGTTGGCGCAACGGGTGCATGTGGAATACTTACGTAAAAAAACCTGTGTACAAAAACACTGCACTGCATTTTAAGAGCATGGTGTGTGGTGCCTCCCTTAAAGTAATAATGATATGAAATTTGAAATCATAAAAAAAATGTATTTCCTATTATAAAAGTGAATTTATAACAGTGGTACTATTTGTATTTTTAATTAACTGCAAGAAATTGTCACATAATTTTATACATCTATTAAAATTTCTGCAACTGAAAAAAAAAAATCACCAAGTTTTTTGTCACCAATCATAAAATATGTGAACTAACAAGAAGATGCACCATGCCGGGCATAAATTGTGCAAAATTTTCAAATCTTATAGATCCTTTCAGATGCTTTAAAATAACATCTCAGAGCCTTTTTAAGGCATAAGTGTACTAATTATCTCTTAGTGTTAAATTATTAATTTATAAATTATCAAGTAATTTAACGTAGCTTTATTGTACAATCTTGTACTGTATATCAAGCGATACAAAAATGTTACATGTTCTAAAGGAGTAAATTTCTATTTCTATGTTTTTACTGTGATGTCTTTGTCTTAATGTGAATTATTCTGTTTGTACTTATAGTATGTGATCGTCTGGTACTTATGTATGTCTACATGTTTTTCGTGCTTGTCTAATTATACATGTTGTATATGTTTATATATGTAGTTGTGTCTATATGTATTAGTGCCACCTATTAAAGGGCAAACTGCTGGTTGGCACTCTAATAAATAAATAAATAACAATAATAATAGTAGTAGTAGAGTTTAAAAACCGGGAAATATTACACACATGGAAGAACTTAAACACTTGCGACCACTCCAGCAAATGTTCAAAATTAAACGTATCTAGTCTCAATATGGTAATGACAACTCACCTTCTGCCAAATGATTCGTGGGACAGGGGTGCCAACAGCTCTTGCGTGGAGAACCACCGGCTCCCCTTCCTTCACATTTACTGTGGTAAAACGTTCCACAAATTTGGGGGCTATGACCTGCTCCTTTTCTATCACATTCAAATTGCACTGGAAAACAAAAAATAACAATTAAGCTCTTTGTACACTTAACAAGAAAATTCATATACCTAAACAATGTTAATAAGAGAAATTAATTTCTCTCAAAGTATCATAATTACTTACTACAAATAATATAACAAATTAAACAAAAAAATTTTCGGGGTAACTAACCCATCCAACAATTTATTATTGTGCTACCTATTTTAAATGTGTTTTCTAGCCACTGATAGCACTCATTAAAATAAAGTGAAAGAAATGGGAAAAGTTGAGCAGACGTTGACAATAGTACAAAGCTTATTTACCTGGAAAGAAGTTTCTCCTGTTTTGTTCCGTGCGACACACGTGACCACGCCATTGTCAGATCGACTAACATTGGTGATCATGAGAGCGTGGTTTCCAGATTCGTTGACAAGGATCTTGTGGGTGGCATCGTTGGCAACTGGTTGCCCGTTGATGTACCACGTGACATCTGGGTAAGGGCGGCCGGTGACACGACAGTCAAATCGTGTCATTTTGCCCTCTGTGACTTCGCGGTCGGCAGGTACACGTACAAAATTGGGAGCCAGTGTCTTTCCATCGGCGGACTCTACAGTAGTTGAGCTCTCTACTCGCGTTGACTTCAAACTTGACTCCCTAAAAACAAAACATTAGTACCTACGTGACAGCATAGAAATCAATCAAACCCTCAACAACAAAGAGAAGTATGTATTAGATGTACCAAAAAAAACTGTATACATGGTATACTCAATGTTCAGAATCCAAAATGTAATTAGAAAACAATATGCCTTCACCCCAAAAGTAGATTAAAAAATTTTCAGTTGACAGTCACCAAAGTACCATGGCTTAACCTTTCAGCCGGTTACTGTCATTCGAGCTAACAGACTCTTAACACTAAGAAAAGTTATCTTTTTCCCTTTAACTAAGTTACCATTCATCCCTGAAGATGCCTACTGCAAAACATTGGTACTGTCTGCCACTTCAATGCAGGGCATCCTCAAAAGCTATGGTAGCAATAAAGTTGTGAACTAGAGAAATATAAATTTTGGTCTTGTAAGTATGAAGAGTTTCCACCACAATTACGGCCACACCCAGATTTTAGTTTTTTAGGAGCGGGAGTGAACTGGTTAAGTGGCAAGAATTTTTAAAGCAACATCATATAAAGTACAAAACATGTTTAAACTGTATTGTGTATACGATTGTTTAGTAATACTTTTCTTAATTTTAACACTGACAGTTGGGAATAGCTGCCACTCTGAGCATACCATCATGGCAGAGTCAGCCTAGTAAAATACTTCTATCGCCCCATACCCTCCCACTACTCTTCGTTCTTTACTGTCTCCCAGTCAGCTCCTCTTCTGTTCACTCCCTTCTTCACCTGTTCTTCCCATCTCTTCCTCTGTCTTTCTTTAGGTCGTATTCCATTGTACCTTAATTTCAGTACAGTATTTTCATTTAAATCCTTTCACTACTCATTCTATTAACCTGTCCACACTACACCATTCGTGCTGCCGCTATACTATCTGGGATTCCCCGAACATGATCTCTTTCTCATACCACTTAATTCTTCACATTGTCTATTCTTATGACAGCATACCCATCGCCTCTATTTTTTTATCTGTTATTCTGTCCAAAATTTCTGCTCCATATCCCACATGTAACAATGGGCACAAAGTATGCCACCTATACCTAATATTTACTTGCACATTAGTCTCGCCTCCATATCTGTAGAAAGTATCAACTAAGCCCATAGCTCATCACAATATGCACCAAGCAAGGTAAGAAACTGTACTGTAAGCTTAGAAAGTGTTTTACATGTGCAAACATAGGTACTAAATTTTTAAGTTATTGGTGACTTATCCTGAGATTTCAATATGCATAAATACAAAATAGGAGATTGTATAACAAGATTTAACTGATTTCACCGCAACAAGGGTTTGGTTGTGTGGTGGAAAGACCATACACATCCCATCCCACCAGTGGGTTCACCCCAATTTTCACAAGAAAACAACATAGTAGACATGGTCAGGCATTCCTTTATTGCTCCAATTTCACCTTATGTCATCCTCACTGTAGCTCAAGACCTCAATGATTATTGTTCCCTAAATCTTGACACTCCACTTCACACATTTCACCACATTCTTCTGTACATTTAATATTTATTTACGCTAAAGTTAATCATAGCCTATTAATTTCACTCTGAAATGTTCACCCAATAAATAATTTTAAATTTCCTAAGACAAAAATTACATTTTCATTTTAGCTGTAATTTTATATGAAGTGCGGAGCCTGCTTTGTGTTATAAATGTATACATACCTCTGGGTGTCAAAGTAGTTGTCCTGCAGAGCTGAGGGCTCAACAGCTAGGTATGCAGACGACACAACACAGCCTGCAACAAAAACATAGAAACATGTATTGATTCTAGTCACACAAAATACTGTATGTTGCTACATTACTGCACCCGGCAGTTAACTCAGAGTCTGAGTGCCCTATTCCTGTCTTCAGAAGGGGAGAACGAGGGTGAACTGATATCCTACTGTTCGGGGCAGCAGTCAGGTTGATATTAATGAACGTAGAACATTCTGTGCATTTCATTACGCTCCTTCAAACATGGGTAGTAACAATTTCCACGTTCTTCACATTAATATGCAAAATAATACAAGTGTAAACTATGAGAGCCTTCGTGCTGAAGAATTTAAAAGTGAATAACATCCGGACATACCAGTATTTTTTTTATTTAAAAATAATACCATAATTTCATTAAAAATTGGACAACCACCCAGTGGCAAGATGTAACTGCTTCCTCAATCACACACCAAACCCCTCCTAAACATTCCAATCCCCTTCATCTTCATCAACCACTCTATAAGTAAATTCCAATCCCTCATCAACCTCCTAAGCATAGACTGTTTTGCTCATCATTTTAATCTTCCCGCTATCATTCCCTCTTCCGCTATACTCTGCTTTACTTAATAGGCAGCCTAACTTACCCCATAATCCCTCTCCATTCCCCACCTTATGCAACCTGACGAGTCTTTCTCCCCTTCTTTCTTTCAATGAGTTTCATCCCAATTCCTTCAACACCCCTGGCAGCAGAAAGTTCCTTTCCTCCTCAACAGCCTGTCCTTGCCTTCTCCATTTATCCATCACCCATCTCGCTGCCCGCCTTTGTACCTCCTCCAGCTTCTGCACCTCCAATTCCACATATAGTTCCCACTCTGCTGCTGCATAATCTAATACTTTCCCAGTATTCAAAGTAGGACTCACTGGTCTGTAGCAACCAGCCCCCTCTCCCCTTGCTTGAAAATTGAGACTACCACAAACTCCTTTCAGTACCACTCCTCCAGAGATCTGTGAAATATTACTTTCAGATATTTAACTGTCAACATGTGTGTGTGAACACTATTTCTCAAAATGTGAGCATATTTTCAAACTGAGTAATTGGACTTCACATTTTGCTAACAACAGTCTTCACAAAAAAAAAACTTTAAAAATGAAAAGTTGAACAACAAAAAGACAATAAATAAACTTGTGGTAAGTTTACCAAGAATAATGAACTTTTGACTCTGTTCTTTCTATGTTTAAGGAGCTTAATTTGTCTGTTCTTTCTGTTATATTTTCAGGAGCATAATTTACTAGATTATGTATCAAGTACTGCAGTAAATTGTTGTTCACGAAATCTGCAAAATTAGCAGATTTTATATTACATTCTATGTGCGAAATATTTCTTTCCTGTTATATATGTACTGACTTCTGAGTTCCCATATAACTTGAGCAATATGTGAATTGAATGTTTAAATACAGGTAGTTTAAGATATTCATGGAGGTGATAACTAGAGACTCTGAAATTTTGCGGGTACAACAATCAACCGGTTAGCTTCCACGGTCCTAAGTACAATATGTCTTCAGCTACTTGTTCAATGGCTATTGCTCAAGCGAGTGGCTTGTAGTATACGTGATAAAGTAGTACCAGAGTCAAGTGTATTCTTGCAGGTTTGCTATTTGTTCACAGTCGTCAAGGACGAGTCAAACTAACAGTGACACAATCAGAGAAGTAACTAGCATGTGTAGGAGTTTGAAATCTAACCTCTCTTCAAATGAATTCATGAGATTTTCAGGTCTCTATATGCTAATATTACATGACATTTTATAAATGCATTGTAAAGAAGTAAGGGTTCAAATGTATACAAATAAACATTACATATTATCATTGTATTTATCACCAAGAAATACCTACCTTGTGGGTTTTCAGCAAGTAAGGTATAGTGGCCAGAATCTTCGGAATTCACAGCCACAACTTTCAAGGAAGCTATTTGATTCGAATAGGAAGATTGGTATTTCTGAGAGTTGACTATCCTTTGTCCATTTCTGAACCAGGTAAGCTGTAATCACAAATATGCCAAAAATTAAGTTAGTATCTGCCAAAATGTAGTACACAAAAATTAATGAGTATACATTTACTGTTCAAGAATTATGAGCTGTGTCACTTGAACAAAGATAAATTGTTGAAGTTACAATTAAATTCAATTTTTCAGGACTTTCATTTTTAAATAACATTGTTCTTTTGCTGTAGGGCTAGGTATCAAACAGCCAAAAAAAAAAAATAATAATAACAATGTAGGATTACAATTGCATTCACTTGAATGCCAATCTTTTTATGTAAGACATTTTAACATTTATTTTCAAACTTTAAAAGAAATTTTGCATTTTAAAATAATACCAATATTACTAATGTTTCTCTATGCCTCCAAAACAAATAGATAAGAATTTTTGAAGGTCCAATTTGGTATGAAATAAATGTGTCTCCTTCTACTGGAGTGTATACATGAGTGAGTGAGTGTGCCATGTATCACGTGTTTATTTGCCATTATAACCAACACTAAAACATGTAGAAAAAAATAATAACTTCCATAGGATATGTGCAGTGCTGTAGTCGGGGGTATACGTGGGTATACACCGTATACCCTCTCATTGATTCGGCCCAGTACAGTATACCTTCTGCTTTCCTTCTGTTGGCGACCTGGTACCAAGAAATAGCCTTACCTTGCTCGTGAGTATACCCTGTACCAATTTTGGCACTACAGCACTGGATATGTGATGGTCATATTGTTACAATAGGCTCTTGTACTGTGCTGGTACGTATAGTAAGTATAAATGATACACACTACATTTGTTTAAATGTTCTGAGTTTTTTTTACTGAGCATTATGCCAGAAAAGAAATCTTTTAAACAAATAATTTGGCTTTTATTAATTAAATTTTTTGGCTTCTGTGTCATGAAAATGTGAGGTTGTCAAATATAAAACACAACATACTTCCATTAACAAGTCAGCTGGAACTTGGCTTGGGTGCATGTTGTTTTTTCTTTTCAAAATGGGACATTGTAATTAAAATGGAAGTAGCAAAGAACTTAACCCTATTTCATTAAGTACAATGTAAAAGGTTGCATGGTATGTAAAACGCCATACCTAAATATTCACATGACCACAGTTACACAACTGATAAACAGTAGGTACTGAATAAGGATAGCATTAAAAAATTAAAATAGGTATTTTGAAGATAGTATATCTATACATTTATCTAAAAAAATATTAATAATGCATAAATTAATACTGTAGTTAAAAAGTTAGCACAAAGTTTGATATTGGAAGAAATACATACAACAAAGAACTACATACAACTTTATTTGCAAACATATTCCAAGGTGGATGGTAAAAGATAAAACTCCCTAAAGCACTCTCAAGGTCATAACCTAAACAGCACTTACTCTCGGCTTCGGATTTCCAGAAATCTTGGCCTGGAATGTGGCATCAGAACCTTCAACGAGTTTCGAGTTCCGTGGCTTCTGGCCAACTTGGGGAGCAGCAATTGGTCCCAGAGATCGGTCGACTGTGGTCGAAATGTGTATATCCGTTTCTGTGACATAGCGGCGAGTCAGTGATTCTCGGAATTCCACCTCTCGCAGCAGGCGGTACTCAAATGTATCCACCTTGAAGTCCTACACACCACAATTATGGACGTATTGTAACAGAAAATAACTGTGCTAATAATGAGAGTCAAGTTTATAATACTTATTATTACTTACACTCACCAAAATATAAAACAAATAATGGTAACTATGAAAGGATTCAAATGAAAATAAGTGGCTGCAGATCATGTCATTGGGTAGTAAGGTGGTCATATTCATGAACAATTTTCAATGTTGGATGGCTGCGATGAATTTTCCACTTAGGGAACTCACAGTTGTTTATATTAAATGAACTTGACTTCTATGTCAGCAAACTACAATAACTTGTTTTCGTCTCTGCTGTTCACAGGGAGAAAAACTGTATTCTTCACCTGCTATTATGCCTTAACTGGCTAGGATACTGGAGTGTAGATAGTGTGTGTACAATAATAGCACTCATCCCCAACATAATCAAAATTATAATGCTAAATGGCTGAAGATAATATCACATTAAAAAAGGCAGGCTGAAGTAGTTTAATATTAACCATCACAGTATAATAAATAGGGAAATTTCCTAGAAAAAGTTTTTAATATTTACCTCATTCTTCCGAATTAATTCGGCACTAAATGCAGCCATGCAAAGTAATAGCTCCGAGAACATTGTAATTTTCTAATTATTTAGCTTTAAAAATGCCATATTTTCAAACGCTGCCACAAACATTGAAACCGCGTTCTTATTGGCGAACACATTTATGACGTAGTCTTACTTGTTTTGGTTAGCAACCGCACGCCATGTGTGTGTATTAGAATTTTTCAACGACTTAAAAAACTTATCAAATTTAGCGAACCCAGTTATTTAAACGTTAATTCGGGGAATTCACCCGTTGTTTGGGCATGCGTGGTTGTAGATTTGGTAGTCAACAACTAAGATTTATTTCACTTGAGTTAACTTTAAAGGAGAAAAGACAGTAATGTATTAGTAGGCCTAGCTCTCACACATTGCAATGTTTTAGTTATAGGTTTGAGTTAACGTAAATATAATTTAAATTCCAGAGAGATAATAACTTACTACGAATTAA
This sequence comes from Medauroidea extradentata, assembly GCA_003012365.1. Classification (NCBI taxonomy): domain Eukaryota; kingdom Metazoa; phylum Arthropoda; class Insecta; order Phasmatodea; family Phasmatidae; genus Medauroidea; species Medauroidea extradentata. Next base: position 44,383 of record PNEQ01002469.1, read on the forward strand.
GATTAATGTTTCAGATCTGATACATAATCATAAGTTTAGGTTTGAAAGGTCAGACAAACGAAGTTCACGTGTGTACAAAAAGTGAACCTATCGAGCTAATATTTGGAATGCGTTTAACCAAACCTGGCACTGACTGTGATCGAACATCCTGGTTGCACGAGTCTGTAAAATAATACGGCAGATCAACAATTTTATTACAAGTACATTTTTCTATCAGCAATTTTTACATTTCTTGTGAACGGCATTGAGACAGCTGTGATGCAATCTCGGGGCAAGTTTCACAAGACCCCGCCCAACCCTCGAATTATCGACCAATCAGGGGCGCCTTGAACTCGCCTATTGGCTAAGGACGTTGACACAGCCAGTGGAACAGCCAAAACACTACAGCTGCAGGTATTTCATTGCAAACTGCACGCTATTGGCTGCAATTTTTAACTTAAAAGACATTTATTTTATGCTAACCGTGCCATGTTGTACAAAATACAGCATTACATATGTACACTGTATTTTTGTCGTTAATAGCAGACTATTAGGTCTCTTCTTGAAGCTTAAACCATGCAGTCCGCTTTGATTACCAGACAGCACTAAAGTAAACGTTTTATTCCGAGTAAATTGCATTTTATTGCTGCGCAATCGAACTACTATCCACATTTATACTCTTTGGAGTTCAAGCCATACTCAATTTTACAGCATAAACTACTTTAACACAATTTCACGACTTGAACCAATTATGCTGTCGTTTGTGTGTTACGTACATTAAAATGTACAGTATAATGACGTCACAGGGACATCAACATGGCGGTTCTCGTTTTTACCGCGCAAAACAGACTGCTCATAAAATTTAAGTTTTTCTGGAGCTACACAGACGCAATGAAAGAAAGTGTGGTACCGTTGTTCATTAAATTAAACGAAATTTCAAATAAACATATAATAATAGAAATAGGAATTTTCCCTATTGCTCTAATATGGTAATACTATAGAGAAAAAAAGGAAAGGTTAAGATACAAATGTTAAAGGACAGATCATAATTGGCAAGTAGGCTACGTAAATGCTAGTAAGAAAATAAATATATTATTGTAAAGGTTTCAGTGACAGAAACTCATAAATAACTGGTTCATAATTGTCACAGTATTCTTACATTACCTCTACTATGAATTATATATACCATTTCAGAAACTAATGCATTGCTAAGTTATAGTATTTTATCACTTATTTAAAACTACAGTATCACTCATTTGAAAAGCAAAAAATCTTTACGGCAAGGATAAGTAACTTTATTTCTTTGGCCACACCTGTAAAAATTTAAACTAGGTGGAAGCAGTTTTAAATATAATGGATTTTCATATTTGTAGAAATATTTCTGCTGTAATATGAAGGCAGTACAATAATTCTATAAGGTACTCTACAAACTTAATGTTTACATGGTAAGCTCTAAAACATAATTCACTGTTCTTAGATATTCTGGTTTTATAACCAAAAATTTTACTGTTACAATTGAAAGATATAATGCAAAGCCAGCTACTAATATTAACTCACTTCCTCGACAACATGACCATTGGCATACGAGACTTGGTCAGTGTGTTTCTGGATACTCTGGAAAGTCTGTGTGCCAGAGACGCTCTGTTGCGTCGACTGGAACTGAGAGGAATAGTCCTTGGTGAAGCCGCCCTGCGGCTGAGGTGGGAACTGGCCGAACCCTACACAACACAGACAAACATTCATCGTCATCTGTGATTATTCATAGCAATAACACTAAAGCTGCTTACAATATAAATTTTAGTGTAAATTGTTGCCTGAATGAGAGCTGACTCCACCCTTCTTTTCTCAAAACTGTGATTTTCCTTCTTACTAGAATTAAGGTAGAGTACTTATTAATATGTTCCTACTATTGCAATACCTAACAATTTAAAAATCTATGAAAAGTTGTAAGTGAATTTGAGTGAACTGAATGAGAAAATCATAGGAGTCAGTCCTCAATTTGACAGCTACCCAGTTCACCCTAGCCTAAATATTACACCTCGTAGTTGATAAAAGCCTACGAGAGGGACCTATTCTACAGAGGGAAGCTTCCACGGTGACAGCAGTATGAGGTTCTGGAGTTTTCAAATGGTTGCTAAAACTTTTCAGAAAGCCTACTCATAAGTCTGTATGATCTTTGAAAGAACTGTGCAATGGGAGTGCATGACTGGTTTTATTTGCTTGGACATACTCCATTGCGAAATAAATTACTGTCAAAAGAAAGGTCTTTTTTTAGTTTTCTTTTGACATTCATTTATTTCGCAATAGAGTATGTCCAAGCAAATAAATCCAGATATAAGTCTGTAGTTGAACAGATACAACCCACGACTGTACAGAGTAAAAAAAGAAACAATTTTATATGTGTATCAATTTGTTTCATGGTTTGGTTGAGTGAGTAAAACATAATTGATAGACCTAATTTATAATGTGTATATGTGCTACATTATGTGAGGGAAGGAGCAGTGTTATATTGAGTGAGTGTGTGTGTGATGTATTGGTCACACTTGATCATTGGCACCATAGCATCTGAATGTGGTGTGTATCAAATTTGCGTAAGTTATAAACATTTAATAGTGGACAAATATGCTGCCATTACATTCAGAATTGCTGTCTGTTAAAAAATTACTGCCAACTGGGGTTACCTAGGACAGTACGAAAACACAAAACTTTTTTTATGAAATTATTATTTCACACAAAATAGCCATAGCAGTAAGAAGAAACAAGTAACTATTAGTATTGAAAATGTCTAACTTAAACATTCAGCAAGCCTAGGATTTTTCATTCAGGGCTGTAACACACATAATAAAAATTTCTGAAAAGAATGTCTTGGTGGTCGTAAGTAACTCCAGTTGCTGGTACAGCCTATTATTTATTTAGGGGCCTTGTTTATCCTCAAGGCTAGTCTACATAGCATTAAAACACAAGAGAGTTAGTCTGTTTGTAGCCTAATTCAGTTTAACTCACTAAAATCATCCTACGTAGATATACCTAAGCATTTACACAAGGCCAAATTTCAGTAGGAATAAGAATAGCTGGATTTGTTTATAGACACTTAATACTAATAAATAGAGATATTGGAAAATTGTAAAAGCATTTAACACAGTACCAAAAAACTTCAACTATAGTAGAATATCTTAATTCAAATTGTAGGTAACACACGTGAACAGTTCTGGTAGAAATCACTCATATTCTATGTACAGTTCTAACTGGACATGTTTAGGAGAGAAACAATGCTTCAAATAAACAAACGCCACTATCGACACAAAACCTTCAGTGTTATACACAGAACGTTGGAGCCTAGCAAACAGTCAACTTTTCCTGCAATTTTCCAGAAAAATTTGAGTTTTCTTTCGGGCTCAAGCTAGAATTCAACTAACTGTAAGCTGGTGTAACAATTGCAACTGGCCCTTGACTTATCTGACACTTCTTGGAAGTCGCTGAGCCAGTGATAAAATGTAATTAAATGTTGGCTCATATCACTGTATCAGTGAGCAGCCAATGAACAGCTGTTATCTGCCTGACCACACAGATATTCTTGGAAGCTAGCCTACAGACCAGTGAACCCGCAAATGTCTCCATTCTCTACTAATGAGTTATATCAGAAGCCCTGAGAACATTAAGTTACTACAGTGGGGCATGATGAGTTGTTAAAGGAGTAGGGGGTTGGAAAATTTAGTAGGGATTTGCCTAAGTAACTGAGGAAATAGTTTTATAACTTGCCACCGGACTGTTGAACAATTGCAAGTGAATTATCGAATAATAATTAATTTAATTTATCGTGAGAGATTAATAAAATAGAAAAGATTAAGGTTGTGTTGGACCTGCTAGTACAGACAATTATTGTCATATCTTTAAATCCTAAGTGTGTATCTATTAGTGTTAACATGAACGCCCACACATAAATACATTCAATTCAAGTGGAGTTGGAGCGATTTAAAATGACATCAATGCCACATGTGGCGCCGGCCCACAAAATATTGTAAGAACAGCTGAGTTAAAATTTTTACTGTACTCTATAAAACTTCGTACATTTCCACGTTCATTTTCGACCAACTCCATACACGTTTATTTTGTTACCGGTACTTAATACTGCTTGCAGCACTATAATTAAAGTAAACCTATACAAATTACCGCCATAATATTTTTAACGCGTAGGAATCTACTCTTGAGGCGCTTATGGAAATTCACTCGCTCGAGTAGGGCAGGTTACCTCAGTTAAGGTTAATTCAACTACAGGTTAGAAAGATCAATGTTATAAGATAGGCACAGGGAAAATTTGGGTGAGGCTCTTTTCACAGAACTCTCTGCACGCCCGAAGGTTCCCGAGCACGATGTCATTCGGCAACTTTCGGAAATGTTTTTTTTTTTTATCAGAAAACGTGTGAAATGTTTATTTGTTGATTGATACGATACGATGACATGTCCGTGTTTTGTTGGTGTTTTTGTGAGTGAACTGCTAATTGTTCACTTGCGTGTGGAAACATGTAACTTTTATTTATTTTTATAAAGTAAAAAAAAATATATATATGCCGATGAGCTTGCTGTAGTCCCATTTTTTTTTGTAAATAGCTGATGCAGAAAATGTGTGTTTGATTGTGCTTAAAGTCAAGCTATAATTTAGAAATTTGTACATCAGTAATCCTACCTAAGCCATCTCAGAGAATCATTAACATGTTTTAGAAGTATACATATATTAAGGTGGTCGTCTGCCCAGGCTGCCGAGCAGAGTGTAGAGCTTCAGTCAGAGTATTCGAAAACTACTCATTGCACATGAGTGGGAGTTTTTGTGATCTTTTTTAGTTATATAAATCTTGGCTCAGAATATTTTAAAAGGTATAGGAGGATACAGTACACATTTATCTTTAATATTAAATCATAAAATAATACGGTCACCTCTGAAAGTTTCGTACAGGCGGCTGAGGCGCGTTCATAGGCGCACCCAGGATTTTGGTAAGGGGTAGGCACAAGATCTAACAAACAAATTCTGCAAACTACAGGGGGCAGGGGGAACTCGACAAAGGTCTTATACATTACTGTTTATCAGTTGAGAAACATGTGAACACACCATGCTGGCAATAATTTCTCAACATACATGTAGTACGTAAAAATATCAAAGTTAGAAACTTAGCCCCTTTTGGTGGGGGTATGTGCCGTAAGTGCCAACCCCCTGGGTGTGCTCCAAGTACCACCCACCTGGGTGTGCCCATGGGTGCGTTGTTGGTGAGACAACTAGGGAGAGGTGTGATGCTCGTGTTGTCTCATCCTTATCGCTCTTGTAATTATAGACCATGAAGGCTCAAATACGTTCACCCTGATGGCCACCTTAAGGAATTTAAAACTCCCTCTCCAAGTAATTACGTATAGAACTTGAGGTAACCATCACGTTTCAATAGCTAATGTAAAAATGAATACAAAGTAAAACCTAGTCCTATGTAGAATAGCATAAACCTTTTCTACTTGTAAACATTGGTATCCTTCAGTTGACACAGTCACTACGCTGCTGCAGAGCTTAACGCTGCTGGCTGA
>PNEQ01002469.1:50926-63580 GCA_003012365.1 Medauroidea extradentata
CTAGTTTCCAAATAATTATCTTGTATGGCGAGCAAAAAAATAGTTTTGTTTTTCTTACTTTAAAATATATTCTCTAATGAATGCAATGAAATTTGCCACATCTCTGCAAGTTGATTTTGAGATCATTGAACCCTCAAACAAAAAATTTCCATTATTAATTTCTATATCATAAAAGTAGCTAACAGAAATTCAACAGACGATAAATATCAAAGGAAAATACCAAAACTGTAAAAGCAGTTACTAGAAATTAACGAAACCGAAAAGTTAACGAAGCTGAATAGTGACCTTATTCCTCAGTCAAATTGCTTACGAATTCGTACACAATTATAATTTATTTGACCATTCGTACATAAATTATACCTCCATAAACTAAATTCAAAGCTATAAAAACAAGAACGTATAAAGTTATTGGACAAATAGCGAGTCGTCCTTGCCTTGTGGTCTCAATGAAATTTTAAGTCATGTTCTACTTACAATCGTTTAACGTGTTAATTACGCCCTATACGGCATAAATATGTTTTCACAACCAAACGCTGCACGTATTCCAACACAAACATAGTAATTTATGTATTCCATCACTCATAATTGACAAGAAATGTATTTCAGTTCCAGCAAAATAAATAACGTGCGTGCACTACCATTGTAAACAGCTGTTGCCCCGGCAACGCAAGTGTTCGGTAATGTTCGGAAGGCTGTCTCTTCGGGGACTTTCGGGCGTGCAGAGAGTTCTGTGAAAAGAGCCTCACCCGGAAAATTTCTGCCACTTGAGCGCTGGTATCGCTAGTGCACCAAACTGACCAATCACAGAGCTTTCCTGAATTTTAAGTTTCATTAAGTTGACAATTTAAAAGGCGAAATTGGTTTATTTTCACTTGAAAATTAAATTAAATGACAAATATAATATCCAAGTTCATTTAAATTAAATTTTAATACAGTTTCGTATTTATCTGGTCTCTTAGCGATCGAAGCGAAACTAGTGGCAGAAATTTTCCCTGTGCCAAGCTCTCCCATAAGAAAACGTATATTCTTTCTAACCTGTAGTAGAATTAACCTTACCTCAATTAAGGTTAATTCTACTAACTACAGGTTAGAAAGAAAACAGGTTTCTTATGGAAGAGTTTGGAACAGGGAAATTTTCTGTCGCTAGTTCCTAAGGACCTACAAAAATACGAAACCGTAGTAAAATTAAATTTAATTAGGCTTGTAAACCACGAAGTCATTTAACTTAACACTCAAGTGAAAAAAGCTAATTTAACGTTTTAAATTATGAACTAAATTTAACTTTTGAAATGAAATGAGACTTAAAAATTGGAAAGCTCCGTGATTGGTCAGTTTACATACGTTTACTAGCGCTCAAGCAGCAGAAATTGTCCTTGTGCCAAATTTTTAATATTCAATCTTTCTAATCTGTACTCACCTATACATTGCTATTAAAGGTTTTAAAATACAGGAAAAAAGCCTACATTTACCCGCATTATCTATATTTTGTTAAATGCTACATTCGCAGTGCATTATTTACATTTTCGAATACGGGTAAACTGGAGTTAAATTCCAAACACCAAAAAATTTAAACTATGGCTGGCCCTACCCTCGTGAATTTTCCTAAGCGCCTTCTGTGACGTGATTGGCCAATCACAGAGCTTTCGTGAATATAAAGTTGCATTAAATTGATAATTTAAAACGCGATAATGTTTTTTTTTTCTTTAAAATAAAATTAAATGAGTTATAAGCCTACTTAAATTTAATTTTACTACGGTTTCGTATTTTATTACACCCGGTAGCAACAGCAGCGAAACTAGCGGCAGAATTTTTCGCTGTGCCAAGCTCAGGAGTCCTATAGTAACCAATACCACAATTTTATACATTATAAAAAATAGTACGTATGACGTCATCACAACGTATTTTCGGCAGATAATGGGCTCCGCGGGAATGAGCGTTTTTTTTTTTTTTGGGGGGGGGCGGGACAACTTACGAATTCGCGTTTTGTCGGTATCGTGCATTACATGAATATCCATCAGGAAAACTGTAATGTGCGTTACCAATGGAGCGAGTTTATCGTGAATCATCAATAGGATATAACATTTGAATGTTGGTATCACATATTTCAGTATTCCTGGTAGGATATTCCATTAAGACGCCTGCCTACTGGCCGTGTGTTAGTGTGAGTGAGGCACGGCACGAAGGGCGATGTTGACCAGCTCCTGTGACGCGGTATCACCTCTAGCGCAAGACACTGAAACGGCGTGCAGTGGTATCGTAGAACACTCGCCTGACTGACACTTTCAGTGCTGACCCCATCTTTTTATTAGTGGAATGTTTTAAGGAAAGTCCAACGGAGGCCTCTATACTAGTTTCGCAGACATTCGTCCACAATATTGTGAGGCACGGCAGTCTGAAAATACCGTTTTCGGCCGTGTTGAAGGGCTTAAAAATGTAGTTTGCAGCACACGTGATGTGTTGAAAGTTGTATTCCGTACTGGCCTGAAATGTTATTTCTTTTCGTGCGAAACCCGCGTGAGCACACGTGGAACAGTTTGTTTATAAAACGTATATTTCAAACACACTGCAACGCAGTTTGAGAGACATGTAGACGGGCGCCTTAATATACGATAGGCCTACTATGCATACCCATACGAACTTCTGACATACAAAATAAATTTGAAATTTCACTTCCTATTGATAATTGACGACGCTAATGTAGGCTATTTTCCAAATTCCTTCCATTGGTATCGCACATTTCAGTTTTTCGAATGAATTTCCCTATATTTTCCTATACCAAATGCACGGCATCGTAATTTTCAGTAATTCGTACCCGGAATTGTGTAGGCTAATTATCGATACCAATTTTTAATTCTTAATTACTATCCACACCATAATCCTTATTTTCAGTACCAGCTCCAACCCGATTAACCCGTTGTTACCTAATTATTTTTCTCACGAACGTACTATATATCTATTTACGTCACATTATTTCCCTCTACTTCATTTGTCAAATGTTCAGTTCACTCAAATCTAACTGAATGTACCACTAAAATATTTCATGTTTATAACCTTCAGCCTTTCTACACACAATGGTATCTCGTGTTGCTAATTTTATACCACTTCATTATACTACTACTAATCATAATAATTATACATTACCGTCGTGTTTTCTAAATGGTTCCGTATGACCGTATATTAATTTTATTACACCTTGCGCAGTTAACTCACATTCTACTTTGTGCAATGCTTGTATTAAATGTTTTTTTAACATTCTGTTCTAAATACACGTATGTTTTTACTTATATTCACTACTTACCTCCTTTCATTGACTTTGTAACGTGTTATTTTAATCCTCCAGCGTTATGATATTACTAAGGATCCCTGTTTTTCGCGAATATAATTTTGCCTCACTTCGTTTCAGTGCCTTACATGCACATCTGCAGTTCTGCTTCGTGGTCAGTGATTGGATATTTTAACTGTCACGAGCCTTGGGATTCTACCGGCAAATCACAGCCGTGTGGTGTTGCAGAAACGTTATTGTAATTGGCTCAGTCAAATAAGATACGGCTCTTTACACAGATACGCTGCCAATTAACTACGAAGCAGAATTGCAGATGTGTAGGCTACGCAAGGCACTAAACAAACTGGGGCAACATTTTTTTTCTTTTTTTCTTTTTTTTTTTTTTTTTTTTTTTTTTTTTTCGCTAAAAACAAGGGTAACTGTATATTCCACATAATTGCGACAGTACAACTGTACACACGCGCGCGTATAACGACCATTCGTTGGCATTATCTCAACCACATTAACAAGACGTACTTTTATATATAGCCGACTGTACAACTCTCACAACTTTTGCACACACCTTCGCATTTCATTTTCTTACCAATACTTCCAATTTATTTCTCCTAAAAACTGTGTGTTCGACCATTCTTTTTACACTTTCCGATACATTTTTTGTCCCTGTCTTTTCTTAGTAACATTCGATCAGTTGTGGCCTTAACTTTTTAATTTGCGTCTTTCATTTTCACATTACTGCATACGCCGTCATTTTTATAACCTTAACATTATGCACAGAATAAATAACTAATACGTTCCGTTGCTGCTGAAAAGCACTGGGATCACTGAGGGTCCGTCAGTTGATGGCATATTCAGACATCGAAAAATAAATGCAAAAATTAAATAATAATTATTATTAGTATTATTATAACAGCAGTAATAACAATGCAAAGTGGTGAAGTATGATCATGTTACCGGAAAAAATGTATTACAACCGACTATACACACTCTGAACATACCGACAAGTATTTAAGCCAACTTGTATTCGTTTGTCTCGTTTTGGAAAAATACATTTTATGCCAAACGAGCACGTGGATAACCTCATATCACTATTTTCCATGACACACATTATCGAAAGCTGCAATGTAATTTTATTTATAGTTAGCGTCAGGCCTATCATAAAAAAAAATCCGTAGATACACGTCCCCACATTTCGAAAAATATGTAGCGCCGTTTCACTGTTCACGCCCAACAACTTCAAAATTTGTCATTTAATGACATTGTGCTCATCGGCAACGCGGGAATGACGGAACGGAGCAACGATATTTTGTTGCTCTAGATGGGCGAGATAGTCATTATCCGAAAGTCTTTTTCTGAAAATGGAATAGTATTCAGTTATTTTTGCGTTTTCAGAACAATTTGATTTACTTTTACCATGGTGAACATTTATTTTTGTATTTTCGCGTACAGTTATGAGTTGTTCCCAGACGTAAAATAACTCATGAACAAACTGTACGGGCAAGTCGTCTTACAGTAACGTATATTCAGCTTGTATTTAGCAACGATGTGATACATTTAGATCTTATTAATGTCTTGTTAATGGCTGGACCACTTCGTACAGTACACGACATATAACAAGGATCGTGCATGATCACCATGCCAGGTGGTCGGCAGCCAGTTAAAATATTTTAAATGTGCTGTGTTTATTCTAACACTCAGGCAAGAATGAGCGTAATGTTTAAGGCCCGGTAGTTTTCGCGAAAAGAATTTTGCAGCACTTTGTTTCAGTGCCTTACGTGCGCACCTGCATCTCTGCTTTGTGGTCAGTGATTGGATGTCGTAACACCCAGCGTGTGGAGGTTAAACCCGCAAATCACAGACGTGTTGTGTCGCAGTTATCAGTGCACTGATTGGCACAGTCTAATGAATAACGACTCTGCACAAAAACACTCTGTCAATAGCGATGAAGTTGAGCTGCAGGTGTGCACGTAAATCACTGAAACAAAGTGGGGCAAAACTCTTTTTGCGAAAACTACCGGGCCCTAATGTATCATAAAGGAAATATGTAACGGAACTGTAATGGGAGGGTAGGGTAATGGTCTTACCTTCTGGCTGAATGTACACAGAGCAGATGGCCTCGCCATACTGGTTGCGTGCCGTGCAGGTGTACTCTCCCTCATCGCCGGGACCAATCGTGTTGATCAGGAGTGTCACTTTACCAGTCTGCTCTTCATACTTCATTTTGTACTTGTTCGATTCTGTGGGGAAGCAAATACCACACTTCAGCAATGCTTCCCGTGTTTTTAATCATCTTCCCTGCCTGCTGCTTGAATTGCACTACAGCGTAACTCTCTTATTTTTCATCTACACACATTTATAATACGTCTATCTACAAACCGCAAACTCTCTTCAGACTATTTAGGAAATGAAGTTCCAAGACAGTTTGTATATCAGCAACACTTTTTTTTTCTGCTCCTGAAGCAAACACACCCAGGTAGGTTCTTATGTCTTCAATATCGAAAATAATTACTTATTTATTTTTTATGTGAGCCTTCCCTTTTCTGCTAAAATCATAAATTCTGCATTTACTAAAGGTACCGTACGTCTAATTTAAATGACTTGACAATAATTATCTCAGCAAACAGGTTTTTGGCCAAACCTAGCAATCTGCAATTAAATGTACAAACTCAACAATGCAATAAAATAAAATAAATTCAAATGTGTACGCCCTAGAGAACATTTTTATTATTTGAAGTTTTAACTCTGTAGATTTTATTTGCTTTATGCTGAGTCGCTGATTCACAGGTTTAAGAAACTGATGTTATGATTTCACCATCTGTGAATTCAATCTAAGATAATAAATGGATCCACTGAATACAACAGTACACATGGTACAAAAATGTCAAAACAGACTGCCGAAGGTTGCATTAGCCTGGCAAACTTATCCAACGTTTGGTTGAGCCAGTAGTACGAAATGTTTATTTCATGTCGAGGTGATGTTGACCAATACTTACCATGTAGAGGAGAGCCCTTCCTGGTCCAGGAAACTGTTGGTTTGGGATTTCCCTTGACTTTGCCCTCGAAGAGGGCATTGCCACCCTGTGCAAAGCGGGCATTTCGGAAAATCTGTTCAAACTCGGGAGGTGAGATATCCCCAGGTCTTCCTCCAAACCTGCAACAATCACAGTGTGTGTCCGGTAACTACACCAGTCCTTAGAAATTGCTTACTTATTAAGTTAATGTTGTATATGGAAGTATCAGACTGATAGATGTAGAAACAGAATAAATAAATATTAACATAAGCAACAAGACATGGTTTTTATCGTACTCGTTTTCTCTTTAGATTGACATTAATAAGTTCGTGGATGTTTGGTTATACCATGGTCGTAGAAGAACAGGTCTGGACACTCGCCTATCTACCAATGTATTTTGCTTGACCTGCTTGTTGGTTGGCTGTAGTTCGTCAAGTTACCGAGAACGTTGTAGCCAACATGGATGAAATGCTCAATGACAATCCTAGATAATGGTATTTGCCAACTTTATGAGTAAATATTTATCCAGAATTACTAATTCGTAGAGACATGCAAAATTCGCGTTATTTTCTGACAGCTGACTAGACTCCAAGTGACTATAGGCTCGTTCGACGTCTCCTGCTGGCCGATATTGTCGTGACTTGCCGCGGAGAATGCTTACACGGTAGAGAGGCCAATCTCTGTAAAGACGTAACACACGTAAATAACAACACACAAAAGTTCGTGGCCAGCTGAATCACAGATTATGCTCTGTTATGTATAGGAAAGTGAAGTTTAGTCGCTACCAAATGATAACGCGAATTTTGCATGTCTATACTAATTCGTTACGCGTGATCTCTTGCGCCGCAGGAAAATGCACGAGGTTCCGGCGTCAGAGATTGTGCCTCAGGAGTTCTTAACACTGGAAACAATTTTGTTTAAAAAGTTGGCTACAACTATTGTCTAGGATTGCTATTGTTTAATTTTCTCAAATTGGATTCGAGAAACGTACAGTTATAGATTAATGCTTCTAGCGTTGAATTATGTACCACGCCCTCTTAAGTCAGGATTATTTCGCGGATTCATTCTAGGCCTGGTTGATCATCAATGACGGGTTCACAGACTGTATGTTAGCCTAAGAATATCTGTGTATCCAAGTAGACAGCCGCTACTCATTGGCTGCTCGTTGAAAAAATGATACGGGCCTGCATTTAGTTGCATTCTACCATTGTCTCAGCGACTTACAAGAAGTGTCAAATAAGTCAAGGGCCCGTTGTAAATGTTACACCAATTTACAGTTGTTTGAATTAAAAGAAAACGCGAATTTTTCAGGTCTCTATCAATGACTAGAGACATGCAAAATTCGCGTTATTTTCTGACAGCTGACTAGACTCCAAGTGACTGTAGGCTCGTTCGACGTCTCCCGCTGGCCGATATCGTCGTGACTAGCCGCGGAGAATGCTTACACGGTAGAGAGACCAATCTCTGTAAAGACGTAACACACGTAAATTACAACACATAAAAGTTCGTGGCCAATTAAATAGCAGATTATGCTCTGTTATGTATAGGAAAGTGAAGTTTCGTCTACTACCAAATGATAACGCGAATTTTTCAGGTCTCAATCAATGACGTATATTTCACTGTCACACGCGTGATTACTGTGACTAGACAACAGCTGTCTCGACACACATTTGACGAATGCAGGTCAGTAACAAACAAGTGGTAATACGACGTGCTGTCCGCTTGTAGGGTAAGAAGCGCATGGATAGAGACAATTGTTTATCGCGGGAAAACTTGACTGTTTGCTGGGATTCAACGTACTTTCAGCTTAACAAATGCTCACTGGCTTTTCCCTGTACTGGGAGTTGTTATCCGATTTGACTGAACCAACAGAGGTAGGAAATTTCGCAAAAATATTTGTGCACCACTTTGTTTCAGTGCCTTACGTGCGCATGCCTGCTTCGTGGCCAGTGATTGGATGTTTTAACTCCCAGCGTGTGGAGGTTAAACCCACAAATCACAGAAGTGATGTGTAGCAGTTATCTGTGTACTGATTGGCACAGTCAAATAAATAACAACTCAGCACAAAAACACTCTTGTCAATAGCCTTGAAGTTGAGCTGCAGGTGTGCACGTAAGACACTGAAACAAAGTGGGGCAAATATATTTTCACCAAAAATTCCCGTCCCTTGTTATTGGTCTGCAGACAGTTACGGAGTGTCAGACGTGTATCTCCCAATCATACATGTTGCGAGAAACTACAGTGTTTTAAAGGGTATGTTGTCACAAAATTTTTTCGCGATATACCATCAATTCTAACCATGGATTATCGTCTTTGGTCACTGACTTTATGGGCCCTCGAAGTCTAGACTGCTGCCGGATGAATCAGAGAAATAATCGTGCGCCTACTTATGGACAGTGACATGAACATTTTCGCGGATTCAATGACTTGTAGGCTAGACTTCACAGCACTGTACACACTCTAGGACTCAGCAGTTTGTATATAGGCTGCAAGTCACACAACACCAGATAAAACGGGATTCGGTTCTTGACTCATTCCAGGTTCGTTATTCGTCCAGAGGCCTTCAAGGCGTGTCTGATGATTATAAATCGTGGTCCAATGTAAAGTAAGCCTAAATGCCTAAGTGTTTGAAATCTATCCTGTACTGTAATTTATTTGTGAAAAATTTCCAGTCCCTACTTACGACTCACACGTCATTAGAAGCCATGCTTTAGGACTGATGATGAGGCCGCCGCGGCCGAGTGACAACGCCGCTCACCTCCCTCCAAGGCGATCCAGGTTTGTTTCCCGGCAGGGTCGGGCCCTGTATTTTCACAGGTAGGATCGTGCCAGACGATGTCGCTGGTCGACGGGTTTTCTCGGGGATATTCCGTTTCCCCGCACTTCGCATTCCGGTACCATTCCATTGTAGGGCCTCATCTCATGTCATTCTACGGGCGTACGAGCGTCCAGTCGTAAATCTGCAGTTCGGGGTGTGAAGCCCTGGTCCATTGATACCCTCCTCGTGCTACATTTACTTATTATATAGGACTGATAAATACGTCACAAATTTAAATTACACTGTTAACTTCTTATTTGCGGTAAAACGAGGTGAATAGGAACACTGCGGTGAATAGCAGCATAATTTTAGAGGTAAACTGTCACTGTGAACTCTGCATTAAAAACCGTGTTTTTAAACAAACAAATTAAAGCATTTTACAAACAGTGGTTTTATTGTAATATAAAACTATTCAAAGAAAAGTTATCAGCTACGAATTTGTTTTTTGATTTTATATTTTCCTGTTCGCCCGTTTCACGGTACCGTCACACGGGATGAATAGGGACAAAATTTCAAATCAAAAGTTCCAGTACACGATTTTAAAATCCGAGTTTTTCCTTAAGGTTGGCAATTAATAATTTTACAAAAAGTGTTTGTATTGATTTACAATTTGATTTAAAAAATAAAGGTCTCAGCTAGGATTCTGTTTCAAAATTTGTCCCTATTCGCCCCTGTGTCCCTATTCACCCCATGTGACGGTACATAAAATTAAGTTTAATCATACTTACATGGGCTGAGACTGTACAACATATCCTCCTTGAACTGAAAAAAAGAAGAAACAGAAAAAATAATTAGTTATCTGTGACACATAACACGTACTTGATCCATTATAATGTACTAATTAAAATCATATAAATTTATAATAATTTCATCAGAAATGCACTTCAGTAACATACAAAAAAGTTAAGCAAAAGCAGGCAATAAGGCAAACTACGTAAATAAGTGTTCTAAATAATAATTTTAACTCCAGTAAATTTTTTTTTCCCTGTACAAGCAAAACAAAAATTAATGTTGTCAAAACTAAGCAGAACTCTTCAAGCTAAGCTATATCTGTAATAAACACGAAATCAGAATTTTAATTTTAATTTTATTGGTACTGCGTTGTAGGTACGTACCATTCTTTGAAACACACAACTTTTTTTCACGTATCACAAAACCAATCAATTAGCTGGAAATTTTATTCGTTTGTTTATGTGATGCATACTGTAAATAGCAATCCCACATTTCAGTCACGTTAGTATGGAAATGTGATAAGCGTAAGTAAAATAATTTATATTAATTTTTTTTTCCGATTCAGTTTTGTTAAACAAACAATTAGCCATGTTGACGATAGCACAATACTTAATGACCCTATACGGAATCCTGGTACCTTTGGTAAACAATAAATGGTATCATAGTAATGGGAGATTTGCTATGGTAAATTCATATCGTTATTAAAAAAAAATATTACATCAGCATATCTGAATAAAAACTTGCAAGTACTTTGAGCAAATAATTTTTTTTTTTTTTTTTTTTTTTTGCTGTCCTGACAAATTTATTTTAAGTTTGATTAGCTTGTATTACTTTAAATCTCAATTTCGTTACATCATTACATCTAAGAAGAGTATGGAAAGCATTGCGTGTATGTTTGACACAGCAATTGTGAACATGTAGATTCTAAACACAATTTCGTAACTTGTTAGTACAACTTTATTTAGTAAAACAATCGTAACGTTGAATGTGTAATAATTACAGCAAAACCAAGTTTACTTCAACATTTTAGAATATTGTAAGTTATGATTTGCATTTGTAAAAGTTCAAGTTTTAAGGGTTGGTATGCTATCGCTTTATACAAGTGTCAATTAGAGATTCCATACCCAAATATACATTTCCTTAACTTTAACGTACCTGTCCGTAATACACCCTTAACTAGGATGAACTCATTCAATGAGTGGTTTGTTTCCAAATATTCATGCTACTATTCCTATCTGTTTGTTAAACACACAACACTTTTTTCACATTTTTTAAAAAATCCCTGACAAATTTTAAATTCAAAGAGAACTTTTCACAAATTAAAGTGTTGACAAACGTAATTCACAATAGATATATTGCAGAATATATTATAAATTCAAACTTGAAAACATGTCAGTAAAACTACATCAAGGAAGGATAACTAGACGTCATATTTACAATGGGACTGTCCTTTTATTATTATTATTATTATTATTATTATTATTATTATTATTATTATTATTATTATTATTATCTACCGTGGTGTTCTAATACAGTTTCTAACGGGACTACAAACGGCCTCTTATTATTTTTTAACTCGTAGCAAACTGCTGTTTAATGTATTAGATTTACTTTTCCAAGCGTTTCACCCCTACGATTACTGACTTTGTTGTCACCAGACAGTTGAAAAACAACAGATTACCTTTTGAAGGAAAAAGGCACGACAAAATGGAATGCATGTTGTGACGTTTAGTTTTATCTACTGAACACGGAAGACAACCTAATAAAGAAGCAGCATTTGTTGTTGCCGCCAGGACTTTCCAGCCCAGTGTTACACATATTTTACGAGTAGAAATAGCTGGCTATAAATTGAAGGAGAGAAGCGTGTCGCTGCTGCGGTAAACATAACCATTTCTATCAATATATTTTGACATACAGCAGTTCCATTTACATAATATTGCATGCATTTCACTATTGTACAGATGCAGGCACCTGTACATTGTACCATACATGAACGTATCCACAAATGAATACACTCTATTTTGTAATACGGAGTCCTGTGATTTGTGCGATAGGTACCTGTTAAAATGACAATAACACACCGAGATGACCACGCTGAAAAAGCGACAAATGACAGCTTGGGTCATACCTATATAAGGAAGTGATGTACCTCATACAATTTTCCGCGTCTGTGGTTGGAAACAAGAGAGCACTAAGACCATACTGCCACGCCCGACGAAAACCGCATCGTCCCAACACGCGCCGCGCGTATAGCTGACTATAATAACATTGTTTCAAACACGATTAAGTTACAATGTGGTCCATATTTTAAGTGTACATTTTATTATTTGGATTTGATACTGAATATTTTATTTATTTTGTTAACTGCAGAACGCGACTACATATTTTTCTTAGTTGAAAGCAAAATTCTCCTCCCTTTATTTACGAGTTCTTATCTACGGCCCTGTTGCGAAGGCAACGAATGCAATGATCGGCGAGTTCTTATCTACGGCCCTGTTGCGAGGACAACGAATACAATGATCGACGAGTTCTTATCTACGGCCCTGTCGCGAAGGCAACGAAAGCAATGATCGGCGAGTTCTTATCTACGGCCCTGTTGCGAGGACAACGAATACAATGATCGACGAGTTCTTATCTACGGCCCTGTTGCGAAGGCAACGAATGCAATGATCGGCGAGTTCTTATCTACGGCCCTGTTGCGAGGACAACGAATGCAATGATCGGCGAGTTCTTATCTACGGCCCTGTTGCGAGGACAACGAATGCAATGATCGGCGAGTTCTTATCTACGGCCCTGTTGCGAGGACAACGAAT